>JAJONR010001070.1:0-124407 GCA_029582245.1 Solanum etuberosum | reverse complement strand
GTTTTTAAGCTTTTGTATGCTTGAGTTAGTCTTCCGCTTGTAGTCAGCCAGGATAAGGGTTCGCTTGGGGACCAGCAATGGTTCTCGAGTGCCGGCCACGTCCAGGGTGTAGGCTCGGGTCGTGACAATCTCCTTCCCCAAAAGACACCATGCTTGTTATGAGTAGTTGAGTCTATTGTGAACAGGTGAGTTCCCACCTATTCAACCCATATCATTGATTATAAATAGAGAGGACCGTCTCACTTTTCAAACATGAAATTTTTTCTTCTTCTTCTACATATATTTTCTTACAAACAAAAGACTTTTTTTTGTGATTTTGTTGCTAATTTTTGAGTTTGCATCAGTTACTAAAGTTTGAGGTATCGCTACTTCTTTAACAAGTATATCAAATTTATCCTGGGAGGAAATACTCCATAACCTCGGGTATAGTGAGGGGATTAAATTTCTTAAGGACACACGGTGAATTTTGTGTCTCAGATATTTGTTCAATACGTTAAGTATTTTCTGTTTTCCAATTTCTTTATTCTTTTGATATTCTTTTTGAACACAGTACCCATCAAGCTTAAGAAATTTATTTTTTTTCTCCTGTGTTCATCTATGTTTTTGGGTTTGCAGACTAAAAATCTTCTAGTTATTCTACTCAGATTTAGTATTAGATTCGAAGAATATAAAAACTTTATTGAACAGTAAATTTGTTCCAGAAAAGGAAAGATTAGTTGATTCGAAGAAATAAAATCTTCACCAATTCATAAGTCTGTTCCAAAAAAAGAATGTTTATTTGGTTCCAAGAAACAAAATCTTCACCAATTGAAAAAAAAAATTGTTGTTAACGAACATGAAAGAAACAGAAATAAGTTCAGTGGTTGACACTACTAGTAATATAGACCCCTCTAGTCATTCTGCATCAGCAATGGCTCAGGCAGAAAAGCTCAAAAATTTTATAGAGCACACTTTAAGCGTTGGCAGCAAAAAAAAAATTCTACCTAACTACATTTTTATATTCCACTTTATCTCTTTATTTATATTTTATCGATATCTTAGTGTCATGCTTATGTGAAGTGACTTATTTAGAGTCTCTCGGGGTCATATTTGCCATGTCACATCTTGGAGATAGTTTAAGTCATGACACACTGCCACGCATAATTATATAGATTGGGGTCGGTCCATGCTAGGTATTACCCACCCTTAGTTGCCACCTGATAGAAACTAAGATGAAACGAAATGTAAATGAAACTTTACTGGTTAAATAAAGTGCAAGAATCTTAAACACTGCATTAACCAATAACAATGTCCGTATGGAGTGGACAAATCTCCAGATATAAAGACAATAATAATATTTTTTCCTTCTTAGAATTCTCCTAAAATACAAATATTTATAGTAAACATAAGATAACTCCTAACAACTCCTAACAAATAGAGATAGAAATAGTTACTTTTGTAAATAACTGCTACCGCCTGCTGGTAATAACTTCTACTTTATAACTACTATAGATAATTACTGTTTATATATTTTATCCTACTTAAAACAAAGAAACTAAGACATATAAACTAAGATAGATTATCTCCACATGCTGCTTGCCTATATTTTCTTCTAGAGTAAGTCCTTAAAGGAGCATTTGTATCAGTGCATCCTCCATGAAAAGTCGCCTTGTCCTCAAGGCAAAAAGAAGGAAACTGATCTGCAATGAAATCATAGTTTTTCCAACTAGCTTCTTCAAGCGGATGGTCAACCCAGTGAACGAGCAATTCCAAAGAATAAGAACCAGCTTCTTTAGCCCATCGATGTGCAAGAATCTTGGCAGGAGATATGGTGAGTTCCCAATATTCATTAAGAGGAAGAGGGGTTGGTGGTATAACAGCTTGTTAACCATGAGCTGGATGGAGTAAAGATACATGAAAATCAGATGTACTTTGGAGGAAGCAGGAAGCTCTAGTTCATAAGCTACAGGTCCAACACATCGTATAATTTTATATGGTCCAAAAAATCGAGGTGACAATTTTTCGCACCTGCGATGAGCCAAAGAATGTTGACGGTAAGGCTGAACACGTAGAAAGACAGAATCTCCAACTTGAAAGGTAACATCTCAATGATGAGAATTAGCTTGCTGTTTCATTCGAGTTTGAGCCTTTAAAAGGTTATCCTTTAGAATTTTCAGCATGGCATCACGATTCAAAAGTTGTTCTTCAAGTTCAGCAATGTGTGTTTCTCCATGAACAAAAGGAGAAATGGATGGAGGGTCCCTATCATAAACAACCTTGAATGGGGTAATTTATGTGGATGAGTCGAAGCCCGTGTTAAAAGAACACTCTGCCTATGGTAGATACTGACTCCATGTACGAGGTTGCTCCATAACAAATTATCATAAATATGATTCTAAGCATCTGTTAACAACCTCTATTTTTCCATCAGATTGTGGATGGTAAGATGTACCCATTCTTATCCTTGTTTGGATAAGTCGAAAAAGCTCCTGCAAAAAAGCACTGAGAAAGATAACATCCCGATCAGATAGAATTGACTGAGGAATGTCGTGAAGACGCATAATTTCTCTACAAAAAACCTTAGCAACAATTTTGGCAGTATATGGGTGAGAAAGTGGGATGAAATGAGAATACTTGCTGAGACGATCTACGACAACCAAAATTGTATCAAAACCACCAGATTAGGGAAGTCCTACAATGAAGTCAAGTGAGACATCTTCCCAAATTCTATCAGGTATAGGTAAGGGTTGTAGAAGTCCAGCAGGTGCTAGAGCTTGGTATTTGGCTTGTTGACAAACCAAACAGTTCTGAACAAAGACCTTAACTCATGTTTCATCCTTGGCCAGAAAAAGCTGGAGGAAAGGCGCTTCAAGGTTTTCAAATATCCTCCATGCCCGGCATAAGGTGTGTCGTGAGACTCTGAGAGAAGCTTTTGTCGAATATAAGATTGATCCGAAACGACCAACCTTTCCTTGAAATAAAGTTTCTGATCCACAAGATGAAAATCTGGTTGTAAGGAAGGATCATGGTGAATAGATTGAATAAGCTCACGAGTATATGTATCTGCTTGGAGAGCATTTTGCCAATTGGGAAGATCCATCGGCGCAGGAATAGCAAGAGCCAGAAATTCAGCATTTAATGGCCTCCTTGAAAGAGAATCAGTTCCCAAATTGTCTTTCCCAGCTTTGTAATCAATTGTGAAGTCGAAGGGAAGCAATTTCATTAATAATCTTTGCTGCTCATTAGTAGTAATACGCTGGGAAAGGAGATACTTGAGGCTGCAATGATCTGTTCGGACATAAAAATGATGGCCCAGGATGTAGTGTTTCCATTCTGCAAAGCTAAAATAAGAGCAAGCAATAGGATGGTCATCCTGAAGAAGAATAGCCCTTATTCCTTCTGAAGAAGCATCACATTCCACCACAAACGGTTGAGTGAAATCTGGAAGTTGTAGTACAGGAACAGTTGTTAGAGCTTGTTTAGAAGTTGGAAAGCATTCTCAGCTGAGTTCGACCATTGAAATGCATTTTTCTTGGTAAGTTCAGTGAGTGGTCGAGCCATCATTCCATAACCCTTCACAAATCTGCGATAATAACATGTTAACCCAAGAAATCCACGTAACTCCTTCACATTAATTGGTACTGGCCACTCCAAAACAGCTTGAACTTTATCCCGATCAACACCAACTCTTTTTTCTGAAATGACATGACCGAGAAAAGAAATGTGGATTTGCCCAAATGAGCATTTAGAAGTTTTGGCATAGTAACAATTGTCTCTCAGAAGTTGGAGAGCAAGTTCCAATCGACTGATATGTTACTCAAAGGTTTGACTGTATACCAAGATGTCGTCAAAGAATACAAGAATGATTTGGCACAGATGTGGTCTGAACAAATCATTCATAGCACATTGGAACGTCAAAGGAGCTTTAATGAGACCAAAGGGCATAACAGTGAACTCATAATGACCAGAGTGAGTATGAAAAGCAGTTTTATGAATGTCGGCTGGATCGACACGTATCTGGTGGTAACCAGAACGTAAATCAATCTTCGAAAAATAGTTTCTCCATGCAGTTCGTCCAGAAGCTCGTCAATATTTGGAATTGGGTACTTATCTGGAATAGTAATTTGGTTGAGACCTCTATAATCAATGCACATACGCCATGTATTGTCTTCTTTTTTTACGAGAAGGACAGGGCTATCAAACAGACTGGTACTTGACCTTATAAAACCCTTTTGGAGTAATTCAGAAACTTATTTTACAATTTCTGATTTTTGGAAATACGGATAATGATACGGACAGATGTTGGGTGGTCTTGAGTTAGGAATCAAAGGGATAGAATGAATGTGTTGACGAAAAGGTGGTAGGGCATTGGATTCTTCGAAAATTGATTCAAACATATGAAGCAAGCTTTGAATATCAATGGGTAGAGAATTACCTGAAGTATCAGCCTCCTTGGAAAAATACTGAAAAGCAACTGGTGCATTTGATTCTTGTGGAACCCCTTGAAGCTTATATCGCTTCCCATTTAAAATAAAAATCAAAAACATCTCATTCCAGTTAGCTTGGACTGTATTGAAAGAAGCAAGCCACTTAATTCCAAGCACCAAATCTGCTCCAACAACAGAGAAATGACAAAAATCTTGATCAATAGTTAATCCGAGGAATTTCACAACAAGATTTTGGCACAAACGGTTGCAACGTATGATATCTGCATTGCCAATCTGAACTCCAAAATAGGGCACAACTTGAGCAGGCAACTATAATTCTTCAACAATTTTTTTCAGAGATAAAATTGTGGGATGACCCACTATCAACCAGGAGCAACACCTTGTGCCCATTTAAGGTCCCTTGAAGTTTCATCGTTGTGCCTGTTGTGTTACCTAGAAAGGCGTGGAATGAAATTTCAGCAAGGTCATTTGTACCTGCATCCCCATCAATAATGTCACTTGGCATTTGTTCTCTAGATTCACCACCTTCAATGTTGTCATTTGCCTCCATAAGAGTGAGAGATGTTGTCTTGCAACGGTGACTTGGTGCAAATTTTTCATTACACCTTAAACAGAGTCCTTTGGCTATGCGATTCTGCTTCTCTATCTCCCAAGACGATTCGGAGAAGGACGAGGAGACATCTGCGCAGAATTAGGATTGGTTCGTGATATGTGTTGGTAGCCTACTGATTGGTAAGGAACATCACGTGCAGAACCAGTTTGGATTGTGTTGGATCGTGACATATTTGACCATTGAAACTTATACCCACGATTGGAACTAACTTTATGCTCAAATTCCATTGCAAGGCTCATGGCTTTATAAACAATTCTAGGCTTATGAATTCTCATATCTGATTTGACATCTTCTTTTAGCCCATTCATGAAAACCCCTAAGAGACAGTGATCTGGCCAGTCTGTGACTCTAGATGAATGTTTTGCAAATTCTTGACGGTACTCCTGTATCGAATCACTTTGGCGGATGCTATACAGATGCTCGTCCAAATTTTGAAACTCTGCAGGCCCATTATTTTCTTGCAATGCTTTAACAAGTTCTTCCCAATAGAACAAAGTTCGTTCACGATTGTTAACATCCTTTGAGAGGGAGCAACGTCGCGGTGAGATTTTGTTGACATCCTTTGAGAGGGAGCAACGTCACGGTGACTCAAAAACTTAACAATTTTAAAGAATAAAAGAATTTTTAAGGGGAAAAATTAGTCGCCACCTAATTTTTAGGAAAACTAGGAAACCAATTAACAAATTAACTTAAAAAAAATGTCTACGAAACCAATAGATTCTAGGTAAGGGGTTCAAGTTATTCCGAAGGGAAGATGTTAGGCATCCTTCAAAATCCACAACTGTGGGTCCCGACTGAATTCATTTTTTTCAAATTGAGGAGGAGATAAAAATAAATATACACGTAAAATAAATAAGTGATATACACAAAATAATAACATAAAACAATAATATGAGAATCGGCCTAAGTTTGCCTAACGTCAATAATATACAATAATGAATCAAGAATATAATTCGAACTTCATTCGAATAGCTTCAATGGGAAGAAACTCCATGTACCCGTAAAGACACTTAGTAAAAGTGTTAGTAATAAATAAATATGAATAGAAATGAATGAATCAAATAATAACTTAAAAATAAAAATCCGTCTTGTTAACATGAGAGGCCTTGAAAATCGACGGTAATTTCTTCATCGGCCAATTTTAACATACAAAAATATGAACCTAAACCAAATTTCCGTCTTTGAAAATGGGGAGGCCTCCAAAACCGATAGAGAGATTTTCTCATTGGCCAATTTTAACAATAACAATTCATGTAACTTACAAATAATATTATAAAATAATATGCACTAGCTAAAAAATAAAACAGTAACCAAAGTACAATAATATAACTTACTAGAAAATTCTAAAAAATAATAATAATAAAGTGCATAAAATTAAACTTAACATCTCAAGAGCAAGACCCACTAAAATTGGGACTTTCAACGGAAGTTATCAAAAGAGAAGAGATAACAAATCAATAATTAAAAAATAAATAACAAATGAAAATAAATTCAACACAAGCCTATAAAATTAACAAAATGAACTGTAAAGCAACATATAATATCCCAAAAATAAAATAATAATAATGGTAACCACATGATAACAAAATAACAACACAACTTATGGAAAATACTTAAAATGCATACAACTAACTTGAATAAATTAAGAAAAATTATTGTGAACAACAATGGAGCTATACGACGAGAAATACTTAAAGCAGTAAAAAATCAACTTAACTTATAATATAAGCAAATTAAATCTCAATTAATCAGACAAACCAAATATCTAATTAAACAAAGAGATAAGACTCCATATATAGTAGTGAACTGTAAAACAAGATTAACATAACAATGAACAGTAAATAATCAACCAAATAAAATTTCAAGTAGCAAATTAACATCAAAAGTACACAAACACTTGGCCAAATTTAAAACACGATTGCAACAACAAAAATCACAATGTAAATAAGAATAAAGGATGACTAGTCATTAAAGTAAACTACAATAATCATGAAAAATTTAACTCAAACTATAACGTAACAACAAAGCAACAATCAATAGAGAAAAACAGAGCAAAATGCAAAAGACCAACACAAAAATATAAAAATGATAGCAAATAGAGGGTCACCGGAGATGGAGTTCAGAGCATCGCCGGAGCGAGCTCCATTTTCTTCGAACAATCTGGTGGTTCTGCCGGGATCGGGCTGCTGGTTCGCGGTGGAGCTTGGTGGATCTGGTTGTTTGTTGTTGGTGTCGCCAGCGTTGTGAGGTGCGTCGGTTGGTGGGTCTGGTTGCCGGAAAAAATGGGGAATGGAGATGGGGTTTTGTTCATCGGAGTCAAGCTCGCTGATAACCTGCAAAACAAACAAAAAATCGAAAGTGGAAAAAGGGGAAGGGGTCTGGTACGAGCTGCTGGTCGCAGTAGTGTTGTTTCGGCTTGGAGCCAGCAGAAAAAAATGGAGAAGAGGGAAACAGTTTCAGAGCTCGGTGGTGGCTGGTTTTGGAGTTCCGAGGGAAACGGTTTAGGAGTGAGATTTGGTGGAGGAGAGTGGTGGTGAGCTCGTGGTGTTGTTTCCAGAGCTGCCGTGGTGGTTTGGGTTGTTTCCGGTGGTGTTTTCTGGTTGCATTTGCTGGAAAACGGAGGGGGTTTTGGGTTGTTGTTTAGACCGTGGATTTGGGACTCGTTGTTTGGACATCGCCGGAATAAGAAGGGAGCTGAGGCCTTTGGAGTTGTTTCCGGTGACTATTTCACCGGAAAAAAGAGAAAAGCCAAAGGGGTTTTGGTGTTGGATTCGCCGGATTCCGGTGACTTGCCGGAAAAAAAAAATAAGGAACAATAAAATAGAATTTTTTGAAGACTAAAATATCTGAAAATTACCTCTAAAATTTTATCCACCACCCCTTAATTTAATGAGCAAGCTATTCTTTAAATAGAGAATTGAAAACCACCAATAGTACAATACCACTATCTTAAAATCGTGGGTCAAAACCACTGGTTAATAAAATATCTGTTTATGAAATCTTATTTATATTAGAATGAATTTTTGGACTGTGCAAAATATCAAAATGAATATATTAACAAATGTAACGAGTAAAATGAATATTAAAAAAATTTAACAAATGTAACCAATGGCATATAAAAAATGCAATTTAACAGAAATAATGATTTAATAAAAAAGTGAACAAATATTTGAACGTATTCAATTGATTGTGACAAAATAATATAAACTGAATTAACTAGTAAAAATCCTAATATTTTGAGAATAAGGATAATTATCAACAAATTACATTAAAATTGCAAAACATGTATTTTGAACTATTTTAAATAATAAAATACTTAAAAGTATTAACTTTAAAAATATCAGACCAAAATTTAGTGTCAACAACGATTAATCCAAGAGAAGAGATCAAGCACATCATCTTCCAGATACATAGCAGCAATGTCAACTTTGTGTTTATCTGGAGTTTGGTAGTAGCAGAAATATTTTTCTGCCTTCAAAATCCAATCCCTAGGGTCTCCTCCTTCAAATATGGGAAAATCCATCTTCGTGTATGGCCTCCGGGGATGATTTTTTGACCATCCTGTATTATCGATATCTTCTTCCTCTTCTTGCCAAACATTTGCACTTTTTCCTCTGTTACGAGTTCGATGATTGGTTTCCTCTTGTTGGGTGTGACTAGTCTGCGCTTTCAGTGAAGCAACATCTGCTGCCAATGAATCAATTGTGTTAACATTTTGATGCGATAGCAGATAGTTGTTGCGCAAGGGATTCAACATTGGGAACGTCTTCTTGTAATTGCGAAAGTAGAAGATCTAGTATTGACCATATTGGATCGGTCTGCTCTGATACCAAAATGATAGAAACTAAGATGAAACGAAATGTAAATGAAACTTTACTGGTTAAATAAAGTGCAAGAATCTTAAACACTGCATTAACCAATAACAATGTCCGTATGGAGTGGACAAATCTCCAGATATAAAGACAATAATAATATATTTCCTTCATAGAATTCTCCTAAAATACAAATATTTATAGTAAACATAAGATAACTCCTAACAACTCCCAACACATAGAGATAGAAACAGTTACTGTTGTAAATAACTGCTACTGCTTGTTGGTAATAACTTCTACTTTATAACTACTATAGATAATTATTGTTTATATATTTTATCCTACTTAAAACAAAGAAATTAAGACATATAAACTAAGATAGATTATCTCCACATGTTGCTCGCCTATATTTTCTGTTAGAGTAAGTTCTTAAAGGAGCATTCGTATCACCACCCCTGAGTACAAGAATTACAATCGACCCATGCTAGGTATTTTAATATTGACCTTCTACCCATAATTATATTTATTCACTTTACCTTGTCTCTTTAATTTTTAAGCTTGTTCTTTCGGTGGTCATAACTCTTTAAATCTTTAGGACTATATACCAATCATGTAGATAAATACTTGAGGCAGCTACAATGATACATGAAGCAAAATATAACTTGATGTGATACTAACTTATATGACTCAATGAACTTCATTGAGTACAAAGAATATAGACAGATGATCCATAAAGGTGTGTGGAAAGTAAGAAAATTGGGACATGTAGCAAATGAGTCATTAAGGTGCATAACAAGTGAGCATGTGATTCTACTTAGCATATGGTTCATTTAAAATACATTTGAACATTTCAGATAGGGCAAACATGCATTTCAAATGAATGTACTGAATATGGGAAAAATGCATAGCTTAAACATGAAATGTGATCAGTTCAAATCATGAAAATGCATGACCAAGTGAAAACATACCAATCGAGTAAGCTGAGTTCATAAATCATGAGAAGGTCAATGCAATATAAGAATCATGACATATGTATAAAATATAAGCTAAGAAAACATAATCTTTGTGGGATGTGTACCATTAAACGACATAAACCATGTGAGCTATGACATGGAATTTGGTGTCTTACTCCCACAACAAAAAGAAATTGTCTTACTTGCCAAGGTAAGGACCATATTCTTAAGTTTAGGTGGATCCACTAGCTAATTGTCCAATCAGGACATCTTATGGGGCACGTAGTTCAAAGAGTTTGAGAATCACCCAAATCAACTCAGTGCTAAATAAACTCCCAACAGAATTCATAAAGAATAAAATCATATTCATATCTCTTTAGTCTTTGAAATGGTGAGAATCTAGTAACACCAGCTCAATCATAAATACTCATAAATCATAAGAATGTGAATATCTCCTTCAAAATATCATGATTTCATAACATAATCGATGTATAAAATACACTTAATCGAAAGCATCTAAATCATGATAATCTTTTCATCATGATAATCTTTTCATAATGAAAATACTTCAATCAAAAGAAACCTGATTTTCATAAAAACATGAGATACTTTATTCAAAAGCACCCTAGAATCATAGTCACTACAATCCCTTATGCATGCATAACTTCAAAGCTCAATTCCTGATCATAAAATAGTCATATAGCATGGATTCATATGAAAAACCTTGAAAATATGTAATTTGAATCAAGTCATGCATAGTAAGATCAAATATAGTCAACTTAGAATTTGGGTCAGATCATAAAAGAGAATTTAAGGATTTATTGGGATTCAATGAATGGAAAGGGATCCATTGATAAATTTCCACATACCTTGATAAATCTAAACCTTGGACTTAGAGAATGGAGCTTGAAGCTTGAAAAACCCTAGTTTTTCCTTCAGATCCTTGGAGAGAATTTGGAGAAGAAACCTTGAGATATTTTGGGGTTTTGAGTGAATGAGAGGGAATGAGGATTTTTGAAGGGTAAAATCAGTTATAAGACTTAGATATATGCTAGAAATGACATAGTTTAGAAGTTAAAAGGATAGGAAATGACCCTATTAACCCTAAACTTAAACCGCAGGAAAGCACCTGTGGACCAACTATAGTCTGTACAAGCCTCTACGCACCGTACTGGTCATTCATAGACCAAGTAGTAGAAGCCAGAATTTCTGAAGTGACTACCACGGGCCCACTCATATGGACGTAGGTCCTTCTACAGGCCGTAGTCCCTCTCGTACAACATTTAAATTCCAAAATTTCTTTAAGTCCAAATCCTTTCCACGAGTCATGGTCTACGAACCGTAGGATCTTTTACAGTCTGTAGTCCCAACCATAGACCCAAGTTCCATCAAAATTTTACCAAGTTCAATCTGACCTACGATCACTTTCTATGGCTCGTATACCTATCTATGGACCATCCTTGGTCCGTAAGAGCTTATCAAAGAACTGTCAAATTTTATTTTCCATGACCACCTTCCTACGGATCGTGGGACCGTGTACGGTCCGCATGTGGTTTTGTACAATCTTGTACGGCTCCAACTAACTTATCAATTTTCGAGGTGTTACACTTATCTTATCTCATTTGTAAAATCCTAATCCCTTTACTCAAAATTAACAATCAACTTTAAATTTAAGCTTAATTACCACCTTACTTCTCAAGTTTAAATACTTTCGTCAATACTAAATTAGTTGTATATATGTTGAAATGTACGAGGTGTTACATCGAGCCACCCTAGTTAACTCCTAATCTCCTGAGGTTGTCACTTTATGGATCGTGGTGAGATCTTGATATTCAAAGACTTGATGATTTCTCTTTTTTTACCGTCTATATGTATTTTGTATCATGTTTAGATAGACTGATTTTATACATCCCTTATTCTGTACTTTAGATGCTCTTGTATTGATGACACCAAGTTCCAGATTTGGTTCTTGTGTATATTCATTTTTCTTGGTCACTTTGGATCCTATAGTTTATTTTGTATCACTATGTACATATATATGTTATGGGCCCTATCCTTATCTTATTATTGCTTCTGCGTTAGTAAAATTTAGTTCTACTTATAACTTGTTGTTTAGTTTTGGCTTGTTTTTTGAGATTTATGATAGGCACCATCATGATGTAAGTTCGATTGTGACATTTTGTTGTTCTTTCCTATACATAATTTCTTTGACTAAAGTTAAAACGAATGAAAGACGTGATAGTAGTTTATATTTGCGAGCATAAGTAGAGTCCAATGAGATATGAATATTAATATATTTTGTTTTATACAGTATATGCAAGATTAAATTCTCTTATTATGGGAAATTTAATGCACGAGGAAGAAGTCACTTTGATAGTCTTTGCGTGTGTAAACTCATTGAGAAACCTATGAGAAAATTTTCTTGATGCACTTTTATTATTGTACAACTACAAGCATTGACTTTTGTCATGTTAGACATAATAAGTTTTAGCAATATCTTCAAGTGACCATCATTTCTTATTTATTTTAAAACTAGAATAATATGACAAATATGGCGATCTTGGATACCTAACTTAGAATTATCACCTGAAAAAAGTTATTTATTATGACTAATTTGGCTTAGTAAAAGAAATTATTTTATCCATATGTTCATTTCTTAGAACATACTAAAAATGCAGATTATGTTGAAAAGATACTAGAGTTCCATTTTCAAATTAAAATTGATAACTTATAAAAAAAAAAGACTCCTAACTAATAAGATCAATCCCTAAGAAGTTGATGTTGCAATAAATTATATGACTTTCTCTATCAATAAATGAATATCTTTCACAAGTTTATCCACTGCTCTCTCATTTCTTAATAATAATTGCAGGTGGTTTTTGTGATGAAGACATTAAGGTATATCATACAATATTTCTTATGCCTCAAGATACTAAAGCTAACAATATCAAACGATCAGCTAATCTTGAAAACTTGAAAGCTTGTTGGGTATCATTGAGTTCATTCAAGCACATTATACCATCTTATTATAAATCTTTGACATGTCTTACTCAGCTTAATACACAATATGAATTATTTTTTTATGGTTGATTCAGTGTGAATGAAAAAGTTGATGTATCTTAACTATCATATCATAGTGAAAGTGGATATCAACATATTTCATATCAAAGCAACTTACATAATATTGGGTCTGTGCTAGCACGAACATAACTCTCTAGTCATATTAAAAGCACAACCTCCAAATCATAAATATAAAGTTATCTAAATACCCTTTTAGCATATAACATGCTAGGGAGATCTCTTGTATACAAAATTGTTCAAGTGAAATTTCAAAATTTTCTTTTGGTGTTCGAATCCTCTTTGCTCAATTGGTATGACCTAGACTTTGTCATCAAGAATCTCATATATTGAGTTGAAAAATGAAAAATTACTTACAATGTTTCAACTTATTAGAAGTATAATTAGAGTATTTATTGCTAAGGCGTGCAAAAAAAAATCTTCATTAGCTAAATGATTTTTTGTATCTGAAGGTACAGTTTCACTTTTTGACAATATAGACTTACTTTTATGAGGATTGATGTAAAAAATATTATGCCTTAATAATTTCAAAATAAAGTATGCTTAGTTGATGATCATGACTTTATAGATTTTTCTAAAATCAAATTTAGTAAATTAGACTATATTTGATGTGTATTTTATTCATTTGTATATATTGTTTATGATATATATGAGTTGTTAGATATATCAACACTATTTACGATAATTTTTTCCAAGTAGGAAAAATAAATTGTAATCACAAAATAAGTAAAAATTAATTTAGTTATTTTTCTAAAAAAATGATTTTATTTATCAAGATCGTGAGTATAACTCCGTTAATTCCTTAATTATGTTTTTCTAAATTTTCTTCGTTATTTGAGCACTACTAATAACATATTTTTCAAATTGTAGGTTGATTAGAACCTCCTTGAGATATATTTGATTACGGGGCAAACTTTGAGAAATGTTATATTTGATGTGTTGATCTTCTTCTGAATATTTCAAGATCAGTTTATGAGATATTTAAGATACTCTCTTCAAGGTAATAGGTGGTGCCCCTTTTTATAGACTTAGCAAGATTTAAGGTAAAATGATCTCCAATTTGTTTTTAGTTTTTTGCTTAACCATCTCAAATTTAATCAGAATGATGACCAAAGTGAACTATCAAATAATGTATATCCTTTTTGCGTATATAGTTAGATTTTATTTATGGATAATATTATGGCATGAGAAGTTATAATCTATGAAATTTATAAGACTTTAAAATTTGTTTCTTTCAAATTCAAAAATTAGTGCACATTTTATAATGGCTCATTTATAGTTTAATTGTTTAATAGAAAATATTTTATTATTTGTTTAAGTAATGTGCATTTTGTAATTGTAACTTAATATGAATATACATTGCTATGTAGAAATGACAAATGTGCGGTGGGGTTTAACCATATGCAGGGCGGGGCAGATTTAAATATATGTGGGTGCGAGGGCTGGTTAGAAATTTCCAATATTCTTTGCTTTGATTCATTCTTTTTCTCTCTCAATTCTTTTATTATTAGTTTAAAGAGTGAAATACTGAAACTATTATTCAAAGCTGTAACTATTTTCAGCCCTCACAAATAGCATAACATATTAATAATAAAATAATTTATTAGTCAACATACTTTTTAGAATTTATGTTATCATATTTAATTGCAGTTATTTATGTGCTTAACTTTTTTGTTACAAATATATGTGGCATCATTAAAATTTCTAAATTTTGATTGTGAATTCGAAAATAAATTTGTGAAGATTTTTTAAAACAAAATTTATTGATTTGGAAACTATATAAATAATATTATGAATCACAATCTTATATCTTATATATATAAAATAGAATCTTAGACCCACCTATGTGGCGCCCTCACAAATCATGATTTTTATTTAACCTTACGGAAAAATCACATAATTTCATAAAATTCACAACTCTTTAGAAAAGTCAGAACTCTTTATAAAAGTTAAAAATTTTCATAAAAGTCACATATTTTCATAAAAGTCACATTTTTTTCATAAAAGTCACAAATTTTTAGAAAAGTCAGAACTCTTCATAAAAGTCACAATTTTTCACAAAAGTCACAACTTTTCACAAAAGTCACAACTTTTCACAAAAGTCACAACTTTTCATAAAAGTCACAACTTTTCACAAAAATTACAACTTTTCATAAATGTCACAACTTTTCAAAAAAGTCGCAACTTTTCAAAAAAATCACAACTCTTCATTTTTCATTCAAACCTTTTAAAACACAATACTTAATTTCAAGGCACCAAAAGAAAAAAGAATAAACAAAGAAAATTGATTTCAATTACAACGCGACATTATATTACTCTTGCGTTCCTCACTCCACAACTCATAACGCTGTTGGAATGGATTCATAACACTTGGTTCTTTAGTAAACAAAACTTCTATTTCTGCCACTATTATTTGTAGGTTTTTTTCCGCTATAGGGGAGTCGAATTCAGATACATTAATTAAATTTCTTATGAAGTATGTTTCATTCCTCAAAGTTTTTTCCTCCAATTTCATGAAGCTTAATCTTTTACTGTAAGTCATAGTGATTGATGTAACTATTGCAATTTCTTTTTGCTATTTTGGTGACAATTTTTTAACTCTATTAAAAATTCCAGCAAGGACGATGGAAAATTGATTTTCTTTTTTTGTCTCTTTTTACAGGCTTTTTCATATAATTTTTGGGAAAATTTCTTGTGGGTTGTGTTATATTTGATAGCACACAACAATAAATATGTGATAACTTATACCGAAACAATGATGAAGTTTGTTAAAAGAACCAAACAGATTGCTCTCTTACTTGCCACAGTTAGTATATTATTTTGATTGTTTTATCTTAGGTACAAATATTTTGTATGCCATTGCACTCTTCCTAGAATATTAGTATAGAGATAATTAGTCCACTTCTTTTATCGCAAGTTGACTAATTTGTCATTTTTCTTCTTCTCTTCTTTTTGGGCATAATAAGATATCAAGTTTTCTTGAAACTAACATATGTCCAAAATACACTATAACAAAAATAATTTTTATCAGCAATAAATATGCACATTAACGAATGGTGCTAGAGCCTTTACCGACATTAATTGTCATTAGATTCAATGTCGCTATAGAGTTTAGGGACATTTATAGAGAGTAATAATTGCCTCTGAAAATACATATTTAGCGGCAATTAAGCTATTAATTTCCGTTAAAGATCATTTTTGCTGTAGTGATAACTCTTTTTTTTGGCTTATTTCAATTAAATTTATGAACAGTAAACTTGGATACAGTCCGACAGACTATCTTTTTGAAAAATATGTTAAGCAACATGCATTTTTCTTCTTGATTGTTAGGAAAGTAAGGTCGTCTTTATTATTATTTGTGGATATTTATGAATTCAAGTGCTCACAAAATTATGCTGTGAGATTTTAATATGTTATGTATCAAAATTTTAGTTTAGAATATCCAGTTGTGAACAGTTTCATTCAAATGTCACCTACTGTTTGATTGATCATTGCATTAATTCTTTGTAACTGCATACTATAACCATAACATTAACTATGATTTAGTTTCAAATAAGTCGGGGCTGGTGATATAAAATTTAAGCAATAGTAATGACTATTATGAGACAATGAGGAATTTTTTTTATGATATTACAATTTTAGGGTCATTTTGACATATACATGATACATAATACTATAATAAAAAAGAGATTGCCGGAGGTTCATAAGAAAGGAGCCGAAAATCCTCCATTTGAATTTATATAATTATGTTCTTGTATAGACCTGATGTTCCACTTTACTTGGGAGTGTTGTTGTTCGAGGCTTTTTGGTCTCTTCTTTAACGTCTAATGTTATTCTTTATAACTTCCTGAAATTTAGAAAATTTCGTTACTTCTGACCAACTATTTCCATGGAGATTTTCTTAGACTTCTTTCTTATACTTAAAATTTCTCTATGACTTATAATTTTTGTGCAACAAAAATGAAAAAAAAATAATATAGCACTTTAAGATTTCGGAGGAACGCTTTGCCTTAAGATAAAATGCTCTTGACAATGTAGTGTATGTATCGAAAATACAGATATTACCGAATGATCATATGTAAGATTAATAAAAAAGTTCAATCCCATGCGAAGCACGAATAATTTATCTAGTAATTAATAACTTAAATATTTAAAAAAATATATATAAAGAAATTCGATCAAATCCAGAAATAACATATTATTGACTCTCAAAATTTTACTTCTATCACCTAAATTGAGACGGAGGAAGTAACTAATGTTGATGGTCCAAAAAAAATTATATTATTTAATGCTCTTAAGGGTACTATGAAATGACATATAATGACGTGGTTTAAATTTGAAAATCATTAGATGAGTAGTTTCTTACATAGTGAGATGTCTAATATGACAGAACACTTTTATGTTATGAAACTATATAAACAAGAAGAAGAATAACGTAGGTATAAGAGAAAAGACTTCTTATTCCTCTTGAAGTATATTCAGGATTCACGGATCTGATTTACAATGAAAGAAAACCCCTTTATTTATAGGAAAAATCTGACTTGGTCTCCAAGTAGGATTCCTAACTTTTCTCTAACAGACTTCACATAAAAGACATTCACTATAATACAAATATGTTTATAACACTCCCCCTTGAATGTCTATTTGATAGATTATATGCCTCGTTAAAACCTTACTAGATAAAACCCAGTGGGAAAAAATCTACTGAAGGAAAAAGAGTACACATATTTAATAATATGCATTATGTATGCCTCATTAAAAACCTTACAAGAAAAATCCAATGGGACAAAACCTTGTGAGGAAAAAAGAGTGCATCGTGTATTAACTCTCCCTAATGTAAACATCAGTCCAAAAACTTGAATCTTCTCATTCTAAGCTTGTGCACTATCTTCTCGAAAGTTGTAGTTGGTAGAGACTTGGCGAATAGTTCAACCATTGTAACACCCCAAAAATTAGTAGGCTAAACTAGAGCTTAACGTGAGGGTTAGAGTCATGAATGTAATTCTCCGTACTTAAAATAGATGTTTTCGTGTTAGAACGTCAAGGTATCACCCCTCAAGGATCAACCATGGGCCCTTGAGGAGGACCCCTAGAAACTGCCTGGTAGTGACCAACGGCAGGACCCACGCCCCGTTGGTGGGTCCACGCCCCGTGGGTGGACAGTCGTGGATGAGCCCATGGTACTGCCTAAGGTTGTGAACCACGAGACCAGGACCCACGCCTCGTGGATGGGTCCACGGTCTGTGGATGGAGGAGTCGTGGGTCAGGGTCCAAATTGTCAGCTCCCAGTCACCAAACCACGCCCAACCAGTATGGGTTGTAGGTCCACCTACGCCCCGTGGTCGTGGTCTCGTGGATGGTGACCTGGGAGCAATTTTGGTGGTTAAGTTTAGGGGCACTTTGGGGTTTTTTTATTTTAATTAATATTAAGTGGTGTCGTTTTAGCCTAATTTAGACCAACTGTATAAGGATTTTGGACCCCTAAATTAAGTCATCCAACTCATTATTCCTAAAACTCAAATCTATTCCCAAAACTTCATCCTCTCCAAATATTCTCTCTCTAGAACTAGAAGAAGAAGAAGGAAGTTGGAGCTAGGGTTCAAGAAGCAAGGTTCTATTAATTGAACTTCATTTATAAGGTATGGTAGATATTCATCCATAGATAAAATTCATCCATGGAGTCCCTTCAAAATCTCAATTTCAAAGATAAAAATCCCCAAAAGTTAGGGTTTGATTCCAAAGTCATGGGTTCCTTTCAAAATCAATTCTAATGATTGAATTATGTTATATTATGCATGTATTGATGATTTCTTATGATTTTTATGATGAATTCCCCCAAGAACCCATGAAATCCCCAAATTTCACAATTATGATCTTGTGATGTGGGACTTTGTTGGTGAAGGAAGAATGTTATGAAAATTATGCAAGTAGTGATTGAGTTACTTGAATTATGATGATATCCATGTCTAATGTAGTGAATTCTAGATGTGTTGATGGTAAGTGAACTTTGAACCTTGAAAGGGCAAATATGTGAATTATGCATGTTCTTATGAAATATATGTGTATGATTTAAGAACACTTTGAGAGTGAAGTGTCTATGATTATGATGTAGTTGTTGTGTTGTTGAAAGTATATTCTCATATACAAACTTATGCATGAATATGATATGATGTGAAAGGTTTTCTCACAATATGATGATTCTAAGGTTGAAAGATTTTCTCACCTATTGAATCTATATGTAGACATGGACGGTAAAAGGTTATTCTCACGCATGATCTAAGAGCTATCCTATGAATTATGTTGGATTGAGTGTCAAGACATTCTTCCATGAATATCAGTTAAGTCAAGACTTAATATGTACTCCGTGGGAATAAATGCTTAGCACCGAGTGGATTTTGATATGAGATGGGAGCCCTCACGTTAGTTGACCCCAGGTTTCTAGGAGCAACCTCTTGGGATGGAAGCCCTTACGATAGTAGAGGCCGGGTTTCTAGTAGAAATCCCCTTATCCCATAAACTATGTGCCCTCATAGGTCATTAGCTAGTGGATCCACCTAAGCTAAGAGTATGGTTCTACCTTAGGTAAGTAGAACACCCCTTTTCGGTGTGGGAGTCAACCGGATTCTATGTTAAGCTCACATGGTCTCATGTCGGTTAAGGCTAGTTCCCACAACAACAAATAAGAACAAGAATATGAATTATGAACTATGATTATTCAATAAGCTTTGTATATGAGTTCTCAAAGGCTTCTATGATGATGATGATTATGGTGACTATGTTTATGACTTATGTTTTTCCACTATGATTATGATGATGTTTAAACTTGGTAAATTGCATATGTTCAAATGAAATGTCCCTTTTAGCATGTTTTCAATATTTTTATGCATGACTATCATACTTAGTGCATTTTTATACTAACGCCTACTTTTCCTACATTTTCCCCAAGTGTAGGGTCCGGTTCTCGAGGTGATCATTCTAGTGGCTAGTGCTTGGACTTGACTATCTTCCGAGCTTGTTGGTGAGTCCTCATGGTTCGAGAACGGCTATTTCTCTTGTTGTAGTTTCGCTTCATGTATTTCCCTTTTTGGACATGTTGTAAGGGCTAGGCCCTATTTCATTCTAATATTGTAATAGATGGCTTTGTTGAGACTTAGTGTCTAGACTTTCACTTTTCTCTTATGAAAATTTTAGACTTGAAATGTGTTTTACTCTTATTGTTCTATTGCTTATGTTATGATATGTTAAGTGGCTTGTATGGAGTCCTTCTGTAACACCCGAAAAACTAGTAGGTGAAACTAGAACCTTACGTGAGAGTTTTTGAGTATGATGTGGGCTTTAGAAGTGTAAAATGGTTTCCCGAACTTAGGTTAAGGGGTTTAGGGGTTAAACATCAATGTACGACCCCCCAAGGACCAACCAAGGGCCCTTGAGGAGGACCCTAAAACCTAACCCCCAAGACCCCCAAAGCTGCCAAAAAGCTGTCAAAAAGACAGCCTACCCACGAAAGGGCACCCACGATCCGTGGGTTGACCCACGCCCAGTAGGTGGGGGTCGTGGGTCGAGGCTGGACCTCCCCTGTTTTTTCTAAGTTTCAGTAACAAACCACGATCCAACCAGCACGGCTCGTGAACCCACCCACGGTCCGTGGGTGAGGTCTCGTGAGTGAGGGTTGTGTTGGTCGTTTGGTTTTTAAGTTGGAGTTAGGGGAGGGGCTTAGGGTTAATTAATTAATTAAGTAGGGTCGTTTAATACTAATTAAAACTGACTATATAAACGTAATAGACCCCTAAACTAATTCAATTAGTTCATTCATTCAAGACCCCAAAACAAACTCATTCCCTCTCAAAAATTTCTCTCTCTAAAACCTCCATTGAAGAAGGAGAAGAAGTCAAGGTCTAGGGCTCAAGAACTCATCTTTTCCACTCAAGTTTGTGAAGAATCTTCAACTAAGGTATGGTAGTCTTGATTCATGGAAAGCTTTCTTCCATGGAGCCTTCAAACTTTCAATTTCAAAGATAAAAATTCTCCAAAACCTAGGGTTTTCACTCCAAGTCATGGATTCTTCCTAAAAACGTTTTCAATGATTTAATTATCATATATTATGAATGAATTGTTGTTTTATGGTGGTTTTATGATAAAATCTCCCATGAATCCATAGATTCCCCATAACCTTAATTTATGACTTTGTGATGTAGGTGAATTGTAGTAAGATGAATATTATGGAATTGTTCTTGTAGTAGTTTAATTACTTGAATCATGTTATTAGCCATGCCTAATTGTAGTAATCCTAGGTGTGTTGGTGAATTATGATTCATGGTCCTTTAAGGGCAAATTGTGAGATTTTTGTATAATCATGATGCTTATGTACATGTTTTGTGAGTATATTGAAAGTAATGTGATCATGACTATAATGCAATTGTGTTGTTGAAAGACTATTATCAATTATACACTTATGAATGATGATTACATGTTGTGAAGGTTTCATCAATGTATAATGTACCATGAATTGGTAGGTTTAGGGCATCCTCTTCTTGTGTAACTAAAAGTATCTTGACTTAATGAACCTTGAATCGGTAGGCCAATGGCATCCCTTTCATAAATGATTAATGAAGTATTCTAGGCTTTGTCTTGAATCGGTAGACCAATGGTAGCCCTTTCATGATGAGTCTATGAACTAATGTAATGATGAACCTTAAATTGGTAGACCAAATGGTAGCCCTTTCATGAGGATTCAATGAGCTATCCTAATGATGTACCTTGAATCGGTAGGCTTATGGCACCCTTTCATGTGTGTAATAATGTACCTTGGGTCGGTAGGCCAATGGCATCCCTGTAATAATGCTAAAAGAGAATGAACTACTCTATAGGAATTTAATGCTTAGCACCGAGTGGATATCGTAAGGTGGAAGCTTCCCCATGTTAGGCTGGGTTTCTAGTAACACCTTCCTTATCCCATAACTATGTGCCCACATAGGTTATTAGCTAGTGGATCCACCTAAGCTAAGTTACCGATCTTACCTTAGGAAAGTAGACCAACCCTTTACGGTGTGGGATAGACACCGGATTCCATGGTTTGCTCACATGGTCTATGTCGGTTAGGGCTTATTCCCATCATGTGAGTTATGTGCTATGGTTACTTAAGAGGTTCTATGAAGTGTGGGTGATAGTATGGAATGTCATTCATGCATTGCACGAGTAGGCTTTGAGAGTGGCTATGGTGTGTTTCTCAAATGTCATAATGTCTAATGAAATGAATGTGCTTATAATTATGCTAATGAGAATGTTGACTTGAAGGCAAAATGTAATGATGAATGTTTAACTTGGATTGTTGCTATGAGTTGCTTTTCTTGACATGACTTATTAAATGAGAATGTTCCTTATCTATGAGTATTAACTAAGGATGAGAATAAAGAATGGTAAGTATGTTATGGTGGCCTCAAGGTGGTACTTAGTATGTGTGGTATTATGGGATGCCATTCATACATTGCACAAGTAAAACTTAGGGTTGCCTAAGATGATAGTTCTATTATGTTATGATGATTTATATGTTGAACATGCTTGTGACCTATGCTTTTATACTAAAGTTCATGATGTTTCTCAAACTTGGCATATAGCATGGTTTTCAATTAAAATGTCATTTTTAGCATGATTTTTGCATGGCTATCATACTTAGTGCATTTTTGTACTAATCCATATTTCTTCTACATTTTTCTACAAAGTGTAGGTTCCAGTTCTTAAGGTGATCTCTTTGGATTCAAGCTTGGATAGACTATTCTCCTAGCTTGTGGTGAGTCCGCAAGATTCGAGGACGTATGAGTCTTTAGTAGTTTATTTTATGTCATTTTATGTTTCGGACTCTGTTGAAGGGATGTGACCCTATCGTTGATTCAAAGGTGTATTAGATGGCCATGTGAGACAAAGTTAGACTTCCGCTTGCTTTTAAATAAAGACTTCAATTGTATGGATAAAAGTTTTTTTAATTCCACACCATTTTCTTATGTCTTATGTTATGAATGCTATGAGGCTTGTATGAGGCTCTTCGGAGTCTTGTACGCCGTGTGACGTCCGGGGTGTAGGCTTGAGTCGTGACACTTTCGGGGTTCTATACGCCATGTTATATCTAGGGGGTACCCCTGGGTTGTGACAACCATAGTATTACTTGAACAAACCTGTTTTATGTTGATATCACCATTCTCGGGAGCTCATGTGTGTTGAAAAGTTTTGACGAAATGTGCTTCCTTCTATCTCCTTTTATGAATTATCCTTTGGAATCAAAAAATTCTTCAAGTTCCTTAGTTCAACTTCTTTAAGCAAATAATCTATTGCCATTTGAAAACTCTCCAAGAGTTTCAATTCAAGTTATCAACTTGCATATACAAAAGATTCTTAATTGTTTTAATCTACATAAGAGGATTATAAACAAGTTTTCCAAAAACTTGTATATGATTTAGATTTTGAATCCATCGAATATTTTCATATCAATTTTGTCAAGTGACAACATTCAATATTAAATGTGTGACATCTTCTAGTGTCTAGATTGCAAGTCAAATAAGTTTTATGCTTACCAAGATGCATCATTCCACTTTTCACTTGATAATTATTTCTATGCCATCATGCTTTAATAGATGTAGAATCATATCCTCATAATCTTTTACAATATTGTGCACTGTTGTATCCAAGATATCATCGATGAGATATTACTTTGTATCGGTTCATAATACGACATAACTTATTGAGATCTCATCACTTCATTATTTTCAGGTACATACCCCTCTCATGAGGTTTCATGAAGTGGTATGTCATAAGCTCTTCAAGAGCACATTGCCTCCTTATTATGATCATTTTTTATTATTTGATCCTCCCCCTTTTTCAAGGATTATTTTATTTAGAATCGATTAGTCTATCATGCTTCATGCATGTCGTAGACTCTGTCCTTGAGGAACATTCAATAGGAGCATTTGCAACTCTTAGTTGCTTATTATCTCCCCTTTATGTTAGACAAACTAACATATATACCAATTTATTTTGGAGAATCCATCTTTGTGCATCATAGTATATTCATTAATCTTATACCACACATCAAAATTATTAGATGAAAAATATTTGGTCCCTGACCATAAACCAATTAATAGAAAAAATGATCAGAATTTATTGGTCTGATGCGTATCGTATTTCAGATCAACACATGAAGCTTTATTTTCATAAGCAGTGATTCCACTATTTATCTTAGACATTTAATGTCACATTATCTTGATTATTTATCAATATTATCGAGATAAATTGTCTTTATTACATATTCTGAAAGTTGTGCTCTTAACTCAATTATCTCGCACAAACAATTTTGCGAATGTCAAACTGAAAGTTGACAACAAATACACATGCGATTATCTTATAGATGCATCTATTTATCATATCACGTGACATGTGAATGTGCCCATATTCACCTTTTTCACTTTTCAGAATTTAGTCCCAACACTAATTGATCGAATCAACTTGTCATGAGAACAAGCAACAAAATGAATTCTTGAAGAATCTTTTGGTTCTTTAGTGTATGTATAATAAGTAAACCATGATATGTGCCTTTTGCTTTTAGTAAATTTCTGATTTACTATTATATGAGCAAAATTTAAATTTATTACTCCGAGAGTAATTTTCAGATTTATTTTTTCTCAATTACTCTACTCTTTCTAGAGGTGAGTCGTGATCCCATCACTGAATGGACTAATCTGATAATCAGAAAATTGTGCCTGTAATCGTATTATTTGTGTCAATATTTTTGCAAACATCAAGTTGCGAGATAACAATATGCACACATGAGACCATCTAGAAGAAACATCTATTAGGACCATTAAGTATCTAAACAAACTACTAAGCGGGTGAATAGGTCCACAAATATCCTCATGTATACGTTCTTCAAACGCATGGGACTCAATCTCAACTTTCATTTGTGATGGTCTCACAATTAACTTGTCTTGCTAACTAGCAGTACAAGAAAATTATCATTTAAAAGAATCTTTAGGTTCTTTAATGGACGTCTATTTGAATTATCTATAATTCGTCTCATCATTATAGACCCATAATGTCCTAGACTATATAGACCCATGATGTCCCAGACGATCATGCCAAAGTACGAAAGTTTTGGAAGTAGAAAATTTTTGATTTACTATAGAATGTGCCTCAATTGCACTAATCCTTGTCCAATACAAATAAAAAATAACACATGTCTGCCCAGAGACATTCTTAGTGATACCACATTTACAACCAAAGGTCGCAACCTTTTCCGCGCCTAGCATGGCGGGCCACCTCATTCAATTCAGAGAATGGATCTATATTTTTAGCATTTATCAAAAGTTCTCATTCTTCATGAATAGAACACAATCATCTAAGTACATCAAATTTTGATAACTTAGTACCTCATTCCATATTCATATGCATCATTTAATTACTTATCCTTTTGTCAGACATATTATGCACTGCTACCATTCACTTTTAGTGAATAGATCTGTATATGTAACATTTATCAAAAGTTCTCATTATTCATGAATGGAACACAATAATCTGAGCATATCAAATTATGATAGTTGTAGTACCTCATTCCACATTCATGTGCATTATTCAATCACTTGTCTTCTTTCAGACATATTCATGTGCGTTATTTAATCACTTGTCTTCTTTCAGACATATTATGCATTACTATCACATTTACTTTAGGGAATGAAGCAGTTTCAATGGAATATGTTTCATGACTAATTTTCATCAAAAGCACATTGTTTGCTTTAATAGACAATATATCATCAATATAGTGCATTGTGACTTAAATCCAATGTCTTACTTATATAAAGGTGTCTTAGGCCATAAATTAATAGGACTTGAACCCGATATCTTCTCATCATAGTGCACTAAGATTTTAACCCAATGTCTTACCCTCTTAGTGCGATTGGACATGAATCCATCGTCTTACCCTCAATTGAGACTCATTCTAGAGCCTTTAATAATAATAAAAAATTCACTTTGCAAGACTTCATGCTGATATCTAGAATTAGGTTCCTCATATTCAATGAGCAAATCGATTACATTACCAACAACAATAAGTAACGATAGTAATATTAAATCATTAACAAGCTAAAAAATATTTATACTACTTTTACCTGTGTACGTTGGCCATCTCAATCTTTTACCATATAATAATAATAGTATTATATTTATCCACAAACCTCTTAAAGAATGGTAAGTATAGCTATTAAGAGGCACTAGGCTAATTTCGATTACAGGGAGGAATTATCAAAAAATAATAATTCACCATAGCCATCTTAATTAACAAAAAATATCTCACGATAGATGATGGGATACATACCTTTCATCAATGTTGGTTCCGTTAATCCCATTAAAAGATTAGAGACTCGTGCTGATAACGAGTTATGAAACTATATAAACAAGAAGAAGAATAAAGTAGGGAGAAGAGAAAAAACTTCTTATTCCTCTTGAAGTATATTCAGGATTCACAGATCTGATTTACAATGAAAAAAAACCCCTTTATTTATAGGGGAAATCTGACTTGGTCTCCAAGTAAGATTCCTAACTTTTCTCTAACAGACTCCACATAATATACATTCACTATAATACAAATATGTTTATAACAACTCTGTGGTTTTAGTAAATGCTAGTTTTATTTATTCCCTAATTGCTAATTTAAGCAATTAAGGTTTCACCTCTAACAAATTATGTTATGTAATTTTATATATATATATATAAATAATACAACACCACATGTATCTAGGAAACATTTCATATAAAATGCATCATTTTAAACTGATTTTTTTAACAAGATCGAACTTATTGCAATTTAAAATTTGAACACTTTGATGAAAAATAATAAAAAGTTTTTTTTTAATTTACGGAGTGGAACGGATGAATGTGGGGCGAGTGGAGGGAGATAAGGTGGGTTGAAATTTTGGAGGTGGAAACAAAATCCGCCAAGCCTTCCCCGCTCTGTCCCGCCATTCCTATTAGAGATCGTTTGGTACAAACATTGATAACGCATGGATTAATAATGTCGAGATTAGTAACACATGGATTAGTAATGCAGAGATTAGTAGTGCATGAATTATTTTTGATCAAGTGTTTAGTTCATTGCTTCCCACTTTTAATCTTGTGTATGATTTAAAACTCGACAAAAAAATTCTTTCCAATTATACTCTTGTGTTATTATGAGATTGTTTATTTCATGTAATTGATACATTTTGCTCGTTTGTCCCTACTAGGATACCAGTTACAAATGAAACATTGATTACTATCTAATCCTTTATGTTTCTCAAAATGATGATTACATTCGTCTATTAAATTTACAAAATTTCCTAATTGTAGATTCTATAAATCTTCAGTTCCTATGTTATTTATAAAATTTTCGGTGTCTGAGTCTTCTTCTGATGAATCAGTTTCTTTATTTTCTTTTACTTCTACACTTACTATAGAATATATGCTTTCATTATCTGACATAAATTCATCTATATTTATCAATGTTTCTTGAAAATCTTCTATTAATTGTGAATTTCTAGTTTTGTAATTCATTCGCTTTGGGCATGTATTTGCTAAATTGAAAAAAATAGTTCAAGTGGTAATCGACGAACTAAATTGAATAAAAAAAGGAGAAAAAAATATTAGTGAAATCATTAAATTACACTAAACGAATTTGGAGAATTAAAAAGAACATTTATAATTATTTCAATATAAATAAAAAGAAAATCAAATTACAAAAGAAATTTAGAAAAATGAATAAATGAATAGTTTTATCATTTAGGGTCTTATCCAAGGTTTAACAAATCTTGGATTAGTTATCCCTCCATTTCCTAGGAATAAAATAAGACCACATATTGTGTATAAGCAATCTATGAATTAAATAAAATAAAGTAACAAAACAATATATTAAATAGACTAAATTTTAATCCAGTGACTATTCTATTTAATACCGGCTACCAAATGACTCCTCAGTGTGTCATCCCCTCAAAAAGATTTGGATGATATATGATAGTGAAGATTTGTGTTTTTGATGATTAAATTTGATTGTACATTAAAACGAGAAATTTTCAGAAATTATTTTTTAATTATTGTTTGTGTTGTTAAGAATATACAAGTCTTTCCAAGTTGCAACGAAGAGTGAGAGGTTTGGCCCTAGGTGAAAAAAAAGAAAATGGCAAAGAAAGCTTCATCAACTTCAACTTCACTCTCTAGCAAAAGCTCCATGACAGCAACCAAAAGGTAAGAACAAAAATGCGTTGTTTGAACGGATTTTAGGTTATTTGTCCCCATTTCTTTTGTTGACAAATTGCAGTCTGAGGGTAAAATCAGCGGAGAAAGTAAAGGCAGGTGGAGTGAAGCAGAGCAAACCCACATCAGCGAAGAAGAAGACTGCAAAAACAGATGCAAACAAGCCTAAGAAGCCCCCCACTGCCTTCTTCTATTTCTTGTATGTACCTTTTACTGACATATCTTTCTTTTTTACTTGAAACTTTTGATAGAGCTGACTCCACTTTTTTAAGGCACTGTCTTTCTAAATTATGGGATCTATTTTGTGTTTGTACTGTGGTTTGGTAGATTCTTGGTCATATACTTCAGGTTAGGTCTGTCATCCTCCAGAAAAGGAAATGATTAGCTTATGAGTAGGTCAAGGGAAAAGCTCATGTCTGTTATATGAAAAATAAATAGAAACTAGGTTGTCAAATTTGTAGTTTAGGCTTCTTTACAAAGTCTTGTATTTACAAATCTTAATAAGATATTGTAAGTTGTTTTATCTTGTTAGAATAAGATTGCATAAAAAATAGGGCTTAGTGTAATAATTAGTTTATGCATCTTAATAATATTTTTGGAGTCTTTATTTGCCCCATGATATCATAGTTTGGTGAGGAACAATCGGAAATATAGTCACAGTTCCCGTGCATCAGTTCCGGCGTCTGTACCAGCTGTTGTTTGTGATTATCTTCTTTTTACATTAAGTGTTTGGGAAAAACAACATTGCCATCAGCCTCGGAGAGCACCGGTAACCAAAACCCACAAAAGCCCATCGACAGAATCTCCTCCATGCGCCGACAAAATAAGTTTTTTTCCCACCATGATCTACATCATGCGCCGAACGCTTGAGCCAGTTTCCGACCACTTTTTCAATCAGTTCTTTTTCTTGTTGGATTCGTCCAGTGACTCCGAGCCAACCCGTGCTAGTTTCTTCAAGTTCTGATCACTTTTTATTTTGAAGGTGAGTTTCCCCGTGAGTCCAGTAGCTTCCAAGTACAGATTTGATTCTTTGGAAGGTCGTCAGCCACTTCCAGCAGTAGATCTGGTTCCTTGGAGCTGTTCCTATCTAGATCATCCAGTTTTCGTCAACTTCTGGCGACTCTATTGGCCTTCTTCCGATAATTTTTCTGATTTGTCTAGTCTCTTAAAGCAGCTTTCTACTCTTTGGGAGTTGTCCAACAACTTTTCAGTCTCCCAACTTATTTGCTTAGATATCTCTTCAATCCAACCTATCTCTTGGATTTGATGTTTTTAATATGAGTTGGAAATTTAGATCTTATGACTACCTCAAAATCCTTAATGAGATGATCAGAAATTCAAACATCCAATATATGAAAAATCGATGGATGATGAGGAGGCCATTTTGGAAGATCTCGACCTCGGTGTAGTTATTGTATAGGCTTATGCTCAGACCGACACTAGGTAATCAACAGTTTTATTTATCTGAAGGAGAATACAATGAGTTCCTTCAGTATTGCTCAACCTGATACTTCTATTGGTGATAGTTCTTTTACTTGTATTTCACAGTCTATAATACCCTTGGTTTGTGGACTCCGGTGCTTCACACTTGATGCTAATGAAAATCTTACCCTAAGCCATGTGCTGTAAGGATCTATGTTCATAAATTAGAATGCACAAAAAAAATGAATTTCAATGACCAATAAAAAAACAGCATAATTAAATTAATATATTCCACATAAAAATAAACTATTTTCAGTGCAAAGAAAAATCAGAGAGATGAAAAGAAAGGATTATCTTCTATTCCTTTGATTTACTATAAGTATCTTCTTTTATTTTATGAATTTTATTTATTTATTTAGCATTTTTCAAAAATATGTTGTAGATTTTAAACTAATTTAATATAAATAATTAACATATTATTTTTAATAGTATTAGGATAAAGTTGAATGAAGTTATTAGCACCTCAAACATGCTAGTATTTTATCCGCGCGACACGCTGAAAGTGAGAGAGAAAATCATAAGAAATATTATCAAATTTATTTGATCATATTTAATTTTTTTTAATTATTTGTTCAATTATAAAATTTAAATCATTTTATCCCTAATCGTTTATAAGAAGGCAAACAGAGCCGAAAATTATCGTCCACATCCTAAATTGTCGTAAGATGTTGTGTTATGTGCAATAAGATTTAGAGTTTTTGTTTTAATTTTATAAATCCATAAATTAGACTTACATAAATATAATTATATGATTGTATCAAAATCACATTTATTAGTTTGCTTCCTTCAACAAAATAAGTAGAGTTGATCAAATGCCTACCACTTACTTGGGCATGCCTCTGGGTAGCAATCACAAGGCACTGGACATCTGGGATGGTATCCTGGAAAAGACTGAAAGGAAATTAACTAGGTGGAAAGCTCAGTATTTATCTTTAGGTGGAAGACTGGTCTTAATAAATTCTGTTCTAGATTCCTTACCCACCTATGTGATGTCTTTATTTCCAATCCCAGCAAAAGTTGTGGAAAAGTTAGACAGGCTAAGGAGGAACTTTCTGTGGCATGGAAATAAAGAAGGGAAAGGTTATTGTCTAGTAAACTGGAAGACTGTGCTTCTCAGCAAAGAAAGAGGTGGTCTGGGAATCAGAAATCTGAGGTTGCAAAATGAGAGTCTACTGATGAAGTGGCTGTGGAGATACACTGGTGAGGAAAGAGCTCTATGGAAGGAGGTTATAGTAGCGAAGTACGGTGAATTAAACCCCTGGTGTACTGAGAGTGTTTCTGAACCTTATGGTGTGGGTGTGTGGAGAACAATCAGAAATCTTTGGCCACAGATGGAAGCAAATTTATATCTCAAAGTGGGGAATGGAAACAAAACAAAATTTTGGAAGGATGGATGGATTAATTAAACCTCTCTCAAGGATCTTTTCCCAGATCTGTTCCTCATTTGTGAGAATCCTGAAGATAGAGTGTGATTGTTGGACAGAGCAGGGATGGAACATATCATTTAGGAGAATGCTTAATGATTGGGAAATAGAGAGGGTGGCAGCTCTGCTGGGAACATTAGGTAGAATTTCCATTACCCCAACAGCTACAGACAGGGTCTTGTGGAAACTCAGCACGGATGGGGTTTTCTTAGTCAAAAGTGCATATAACAGCGGACTATATGAGATGACTAGGGGAACACAATATCCTTGGAGGTACTTCTGGAAGAGTGTCATGCCCACCAAAGTGAAAGGTTTTACTTGGTTAGTGATTAGGAGAGCTTGTCTTACTCAAGAAGTCTTACAAAAGAAAGGTAGACAACTAGTTCCCAGGTGTTTTCTTTGCAACATAACAGGGGAAACCAATAAGCATCTATTTTTACATTGCAAGTTCACCACTCAGCTATGGAATCTTTTCCTCAACATTACAAGCACTAGCTGGACAATGCCAGAGCACACATCGGATCTTTTGAGTTGCTGGATTAGGAGGGGAGGAAGTAAAAGTCAAAAGAGAGGGTGGAGATTAATTCCATCATGTATATGGTGGTCAATATGGAAGGAAAGAAATGGGAGTTGCTTTAGAGATAGGTCCAATTCCATACATAAAGTAAAATGGAATTGTATTGAAGCTCTACTTCTTTGGTGTAAACTACTTTGTATAGAAGATGTAGATCAGATTGTAGATTTGATAGGAAGCTTGTAATTGCTCTCTTTTGGAGGTGGCCAGCATACCCTTAATGCCGATGAATACAATTTACCAATTTCAAAAAAAAAAAAAAAGAAAGTTCGTTGAATGTGTCCTTAAAAAACTTCTTTTTTGTGAATTCAGAATTGTTCATGAACAAATCCAAAATAGATAACCTTGATGTTATAACAACTATATGCTAGATGTGTAGATGACTTTTGCCGCACTCAATGTTCAACTCGAGAATAGACTGCCTTATGTTAATATGTTATGATAATCATCCGTTCGATGAAAGTGTGATAAAAAAGGAGACATTCTTCTCCTTTAACAATTTTAACCATGTAATGCAGAAACTAAGACTTGTAAATGCCATGGGCAAATAGAACATCTAAATCTTCCCCATTTGAAACTTAAAGTTACAAAACAATAGTGATAAGAATATTGTTCAAATAGTAAAAATAATTAACTTGCTGAGTTTGCAATAAAAGGAACCGAAAAGACTTAAGGAAAACAATAGACTTATGCTATAACTAAAATAATGACAAAGTAAATTATAAATGAGTTCAAATTCTCACTGTTAAGAAGAATCTTTAATATTTCAGTAGGGATTTTTTCATTTATTCCACAACAAATAATACACAAGCTAAAAATGATAAAATATAAGAAATATTTACAATGTAAAAGCTTTTTAAACTTTTTAAAATCTTTTTCTATGAGCTTCTGGTGCATCCTTCCCAGCTTCTTCTGCCGCTGTAATTTTCTTCCTTCATAGGCTATCAAATTCTTTTTCTTCAATTCCAACATTGGGTACTTTCAAAAAAAAAGAAATTCAAGGGAGATTTAAAGTAGTCCTTTAATAATTTAGGTAAACACTTGACTTCAGGCAAAAAGACTATTTGAAGAGAGCTTTTTCTAATGAAGGTAATCCAATAGCAAGTTTTATGTTGAGCCGGTTATGCTCTGATTAAGATTGTGCTAATCTAGAGCTTGAACCACTTTTTATTTACGTAATTGTGTCTTCATTGAGATATTCACAAGATTCTTTTGTTTCGTATCTAGTGTTTGTGTGTGTCCCCAACTCGACTTTTGTTGCATATAATTAGATTCATTGAAGCTCAAAAAAATTTCCACTTTAATGTATTCTGCTAACTAAATATTCCCATCTATTTCCAGGGAGGACTTCCGTAAGGAATTCCAGGAGCAAAATCCAGACGTCAGGTCAATGCGAGATGTATGTGTCTCTGGAATCTACATTCGGTCTAGTATAAAAATAATTTTTAAAAAAAGATTCGGCCTAGTATATTTCCTTGTTTTAACTAGTTTGGATTATTTATGGCATTTTTCTCGCATTTTTTCTATGATGTTTTACGTTTCTATCATGCTGCAGATTGGGAAAGCTTGTGGAGAGAAGTGGAAAATAATGACATATGAGGTTGTGCTTCTGAGCTAGTCTTTACATGCTTTGTTCCTCTAGTTTGCTCTTATTAATTGCATGATTATGCCTTATGTTGTGTTGATTTGTATTTCAAAGGTATGTTATATCGGTACAGTTACTCTGTCTAATTCTTCAAAATGAGCTAAATTTTAGTAAAAAACAGCATAATATCATACTGTATACTTCAACACAACTAATATCAGGAAGGTATCCTTAAACGAGTTCATGTAACATAGTCTAATACTAGTTTAGGCTCACTGATTAAAATTGTCCTCCATTTGGTGTTTTGTTTTCCAATATTCTGTACATGCGGTGTAGTTAATGCAAACTTTGTCTCTTTACTTATCTGACCAAACAATTGACTTTTCATTTTAGTTTTGTACATAAGAAGAAATGAATAAAGCATTTGTTGGTTGTACACTTGTTTCACCAACATGAACTTGACCTAGCATTGAGGTAATAATTTCTCTTCACTTTTATATTGTTAGAATAGGAATGGGTATATACAATCCTACTTAGAATATGAATAGGAATAAGAAGAGTCATAGGAATAGTAAATAGTATCCTACTTGGTAAAGGATTGTATTGTAGTGTCTATAAATTGGTTCTTTTTGTAATAATGTAGACACAACAATTCAATAATATTCTTCTCCAATATTTCTCACATGGTATCAGAGCATCTACGATCTTGGTAAACAATCAAAGAGCTTCCGCTGTCGGCGGGCAGCTATTATCCATATATGCTGCCCGTCTGACCTACGATTATCTTAACAAAAGTTGGGTCGTTGTGTGTCTTTCCGATGACTATTTTCTCATAATTAATTTGTGTAGCACTGTGCCATCATTTCGGTGACTACTTTCTCATATCTGATTTGTGTAGCACCGTGCCATCATTCCGGTGACTACTTTCTCATATGTGTAGCACCGTGCCATTCTTCCGATGACTACTTTTTCATATTTAATTTATGTAGCACCATGCCATCTTTCCGGTGTCTACTTTTTTCATATCTGATTTGCGTAGCACCGTGCATCACTCCAGACTATTTTTCATATTTAATTTGCGTAGTACCATGGATTTTTCTGAACTACTTTCTCATATTTGAGTTGCATAGCACCATGTGTCTTTTCGGTGTCTCCTCAGATTTGATTTGCTTAGTTCCATTCGTCTTTCCGATGACTCCTCAAATCTGATTTGCGTAGGGTTGTGCCATCATTCCGACCCTACCCATATAATTTCTCTTTTTCAATAGGGCCGTGCCATCAATCCGACCCTCCCATATTATTTCTCTTTTTCAATAGGGTCGTGCTATCATTTCAATACCCATATGATTCTCTTTCCCAATAGGGTCATGCCATCATTCCGAACCTACCCATATAATTTTATTTCTCAAATTGTGACTACTTTCAGCCATCAAATCTAATTATTCGACACATGAGCATGTTCCAATTTTGAGCACTTTCTGGCGATTTGCACTGTGAAGAAGTCTGTATGGAGCAACCACATGGTTTTGTTGCTCAGGGGGAGTCTAATAGCCTTTGTATGTCGATTGTGCAGTTCACTCTATGGTCTGAAATAGTCTTCTCGAGCTTGGTTTGGGAAGTTCAACATAGTAATTCAGGAGTTTGGCATGACTCATAATGGGGCTGACTTTGTGTTTTATCAACATTCTGTATCAATTTCAGTATTTCATGAGAAGACTAAGCACAATGAGCTTGACTGTCAATTTTGTGAAGTCGAGTGATCAACTTGCAAGTATCTCCACAAAGCCCCTCATTGGTCCTCGTGTTAATTATATCTGTAACAAGGTAGGTACATAGGACTTGTATGGACCAGCTTGAGGGGGAGTGTTAGAATAGGAATGGGTATATACAATCCTATTTAAAAGAGGAATAAGAATAGGAATAAGAATTGTCATAGGAATAGGAATAGGAATAGGAATAGTAAATAGTATCCTACTTGGTAAAGGATTGTATTGTAGTGTCTATAAATTGAGTCTTTGTGTAATAATGTAGACACAACAATTCAATAATATTCTTTTTCTATATTTCTCACATATATAATTGAGGTTCTTTGTTCCAAGTCTAGACTAGTTATTAGTGTTAATAGGAAAAAGTGCATCTCTTTATTTACCTGAACTTGGAGCTTAGTTGCTCATTTTGTGGGTTGCTCTTATCTTGTGAGTAATATGTTGGAGCGGGAGAAGATCGGAGCAATTAACTTGTTTCAGCATCAAGTCCGAAGCAGCCTCAGATTATGTTTTTCTGACCAGATCAATCCAATTAGGTCAAGTTCTCTTCTTTTGATGATAAGTCAAGTTCACTTCACTAATAATACCCCAAGATGATGTCAAAAGATTTACGAAGTGAGTGAGTGGCTAAATAATATTTTATCAATCAAGCTCTTACAATCTAGGGATGAAGGTACTCATTCTTTAACTTAATAAAGAAGGGAATAAAAATGGTCTTTAACTTACAATCTAGATTAATACATGTGGAATAATTTCCTACTATTCGCATTCCAAATTGGTGCACTTCCAGTCCACCCCAAACGTCTGTCTCCTGATTTAACGTGAAGGTTGTACTCCTACAAATTACGCGTGACATTTTTTATCAGCGAAAATGATAAAAAAATGTTTGCCTGCTCTGTTTCTCCCATCCAATCTTTTCGAAGCCCTTTAGCAAAATCCCCAAACCATAAGGTGTTTATTTTTAAGAACATAGGAGAAAAAAGCATGTGGAGACCATTGAGAAGCTGAAAGAGAAAGAAGAAAAGATAGATGGTGCAAGAGGAAGTTGAGACTGAGAAACATAAAGAGGTAGAAAGAGGATCAAATTGTCTTGCCCACAGTTCATTCGGTTACTAATTTTATGCTTGCGTTGTTATAACAATAAGATGGAAGTTGAATGGAGCTGCTAAAAAGTTTTTGCAAGATTGTTATTGAATAATGGAGCTAGTAAAAGGTTTCTCTAAAGTTGTAATTTTCCCAAATAGCTACTAATTAGGTTCTGCAATGCTTTGATAGAGCCCTTAAAGTAATTACAGTAAATAGGATTTTCAAATTTTTGCAATTCCTTAATGAAGCTACTAAAATTTTCTACAATGCTTTAATGGTATTGTTCAAGTAATTACAGTACATAGGATCCTAAAATGTCCTTTTCTTTATCCCCTTGAAAACTCAAATTGCTCTCGCATAAACCAAACCCTATCCCAAAGAAGATTCATAAATTAGCTGCTGAACAGCCTAAGTTACCACTTAATCAAAAGAGATATATTTAGTTAAGTAGCACTGTTGTTAGTTTGGCTACGACCAAAGCACTCAAAGAACCAAGTCCTTTGAGCAACTATGCAAGAATGTAAATGACGGAATAATGATAATCAACATAAGTATTTAGTGTGAAAAAGTTCTTGCTCAATGGAGAAGAAAACCACGACCCACCTCTGTAGGATTTTTCCAAACTTTTCCACTAAACTCGAGCCCAAACTTCCGGGTTTGCAACTACCCTTGCACCTAAGGAATTGTTCCCAACAATCCAATCTCTATCCTCTCAATTCTTCCTCTTTAATGGATCTATTCTGTCAGTGAATCCCCTTACAGATACAAAACAATACCTACTACAATCAGCTAAGACGGTAATCAAGATATTTTTTGGAACTAACTGCGTATGATTTGATATTTTGATTTTTATGTTTCGGCTCCATTTAGGGAGCTTTGCTGCTTACTTCATAACCAACGAATAGAGAGACAAAGCTACTAGTCATTTGGACTGAAATGTGATTCAGTGTGTGGCAAGCACATGAAGGTTTCCATTAAAGAACTTGGCAATGAAGGAGGACAATTAATACTCCATGTAGAAGGATGAGGATTGTTTTGTTCCTAGAGCCAAAGATGAGGGACAGTTCTGGTCCTTCTTTCGATTGATAAGCTGCAGGATAAATGTAGCTTTTCAGTGTTTGGTCCAAGTGTTGTCAAAGGCACGCTTAAGCCCTGAAGTGAGGCTCAAAACATGTTGAGCGCTTCGCCTCACTTAGTGTGCACTTCAGTGTCGTCATCAAGGCTCGAATTCATACTTTTCCTTGCCAGTGAGCCTTTTCTGAAGAGTCGACATTACATAATTGATATTTCACTTTATTATTATTATTTATAATTTTTTTTTTGTTCATGCTTATAATTATCAGTCTTGCACTAAACATATATCTTTATTATTGGTTTGTTTCTCCCCTGTCGTTTCCTCCTTTTTATTGTTTTGATATGTTATACTCGAGTTGAGGGTTCTCCGGAAACAGTCTCCTTACCTCCACGAGGTAGGGGTATGGTTTGCATACACTCTGCGTTCCCTAGACCCCACCTGTGGGATTTCACTGCGTATGTTGTTGTTGGACTTAACATATATATTTGTATTTATTCTCTATTTGTGCCTTTTTCATGAAAGCTCATGCTTTATTTGCGCTTTGCGCTTAAAACCCCAACAAACCTTAGAGCTTTTTTGCGCTTTTAGCTTTTGATAACACTAGGTCCATGATGCCATGTTCCCAGTACAGGAAGTTTAAGTTCTTGGTAACCCTACAATGAATTGTTCAAATGGAAGTTATTCCTCATTTATGTGTTACTACATTGGAAAAATACCACAGATCTATTCTCAATGTGGTAGGGGAAAAGACAAGGAAACAGAAGTAGGCTGTGGTGGCATACCATCAATTATTATTCTCAATATATGTTCTCTTATTTTGGATGTCTAGACTTAAATATCTAAAAGAATTTAGGGGGGAAATCAATATTTGAAGCAACTTACGCGTGATTTGTCCAAGGTAAAAGTTGTTGTCACTGATCACCCACTTTTTATACTTGAACCTATCACATCATCCCTTAATACCACCTTTTCTTATGATGTGTAATTATCCATATTAACTGGCATCTTGTAATGGTCTTGAACCTTAAGACAATCTTAAGATACAGAAATAACAGGAATATAACAATAGAGCAGTGTCTTTGGGACAATTTTCTGATTTATATTGGAACTGAAATGAATTACAAACTAGACTAATAACAGAATAACAGGAATTGGAAAGGTCGAACAGTAGCCTTCTAGCTTGATAGATCTGCAGAAATGGAAGAAGAAGAATAGAGGTAAGAATCAGGAAGGAGAAGAGAAGAGTCTAGAAGAAATTTGGGAGAGAAAGATACCCGATATGTGCTGAATGAATGTTCTCTGCAGGGTTGTTAAGAGTATAACAGCTCAGTCTGACGTGGCGCGATCCTGACCCTCGGACCTCATTAAAGTAAATCTAATTTCTAGCCATTGATAATTAATTTAGTAATTCCTCTTCTGGCTAACTATGTGAAATAAGAAAGGGTCCCTGGCTGTGACACATCTGAACTGCAACCAAACATGTGAGTCAAGAATTATATTGCTTTGTATACCCTGAGCCCTTGCTTCTATTAGGTCCAAGAGTAATGGACCACTAGGATCTATAGTTATCCATATATACCAGCACATAAATTGTGAACAAACGTGGGTAAACTAAAGAAGTTTGTGTCTGTAAGTTTGCGAGTCCTTGCTTCTTTTTCGTCTGAGAGTAATGGTACTTTTGAAATGGTGCTAGGAGAGCTGCCACGCAATTGAAGGCCACTGATAGAAAAAGATATCTGTTCTGCGTGCTGTTTACTTTTGTTTATTTTTCTATTGAAGGACATTTTACCTATGCGATCCTTTAATTTTTTTCCCTCTTCCAGAGGAATTATTTTTCAACAAAAAGAAAAGAAAAATTTCCTGAAAGTGTAGTGACTTGCCACTACCAACTTCTAAGCTTTTCTGCATTCATCTTTGTCTTTTATCAGGTCATATAATCTTTAAATTGTTTAATCAGTAGTAGAAAGGTCCTGCTGATTCACATTGGTGATAAGTTTTGAGAGGCACAAAAGCACTAAGGAGAAGCTCACTTAGGTGTCATGCCCTAGGGAAAGTACCCTTCTAGTTGTAGCTTGTTGATTTGCACTATCAGAGAGAATGTATTGTAATCCTTGCCACCATTTTATTTCCCTAACTCGTGGGGGCTAGTCCTATCGTTTTTGCCAGAAGTGGTCTTCTAAGCATTCAGATTCACATTAAGCACTACTTGGTCCAAATCTATTAGACAAGGTTTTTGAAATTCTGAGTCCAGCAAGTAAATTCGGTATCTTAGGTTAGCTTATTTTCGATCAGCTGCTGAAGAATTGAAATGCTGTTGGCTTTAAGCAAGGACTGGATTAATGAGACCCTGTATTACTACTTGGCTTCAGCAGATGATCACCTTCCTTGAGATTAGGCTTTTTTTTTTCTTTTTAAATCTCATTATAAAAAAGAAGAAGAAAAAGGACAAAAAACAGGTGATCAAGTATATCTGACTTGAAGAACTGGTCTTGAATAAGTCTTTAACTTCTTGCCTGATGAGGGGACACTTGCATCATTGGACCATATTATATATTCTTATTCAACGTCTGTATCTGTTAAAGCACTTGTTTCCTCTGCAAATAGAATTATGAAGATCCGAGAAGAAACCACTTATATTGGACTTTACTGGTTGTTAGGAAAAAGTGCATTACTATGATATAGCAACAGAGAAACGAAGAGAGTTTGATAGAGCCATGACGTACTTTAATAAGAAAAAGGTAAGCTTCCCCTTTCTAGCTTCATTAGTTCCTCAACTGTTGCTATCACAGAAATTGAGCAGTGTTTCTTGCCATGTGATGGAAACTATGTGCAGGAAGGTGGAGAGTTTCAAGAATATGAAGAAGACTCCGATTTTGATGAATAGTATTATGCATTGTTTGTAATCTTCAGTTTGAGATGTTTGGTAGGAATAGTGTGTATTTTGGTATTATTTCTGTACATCCAACTTATCGATCTAGTCTTTCGTCTTCATGTCTTAGCACCTTTGATGACTGAACAAGCCTCCTTTCCCCAACCAAAGCAGAATCCACTTGGTGCTCAACTATGGGTTCTGTATGTACATTATTAGCCTTGACAGCACTTGAAAATAGATTATTCCATGCAGGTTTTCTGCATAAGCGCTGCACTTTTTATTCTAGTGAAGCAATCCTTCTCTGAGTGTATATTTAACTTTTAGATGGCTGCACTGCATTGTTCACAAAAGGTTTGAATGATACATATTATTTACAATTCTGAAAGCATTTTTTGCAGCAGAAAATATTTCTTTATAATCAACACTTTTTTCGAGTTCAACTTTTAGCAACTAAACTTGCCTTATAGTGGTTAGTATTTCCCTCGAAATCAATAGGTTATTAAGATAAGTTGGTGTAGTTGATTATTGTTCTTATTGTGTGTTCTTTCCCTCTCTATAACTTTGTACGATAATTTTTTTTTACCTTGGTAGCTTTTGTCGCCAGTTGCTTTTGAGGCTCATGAGCTCCTATGAATTTAGTATGTTCTTGCATTGAGTATGTATTTGTTAACTATTATACTAGAATATTGAGACATTGGGGATTGCTCATAGGCATGTATTATGGCTCATCTTTTAGAATCGATTATGGAACAACCTCTCTCAATATGGGTCCTGTTTTGAACGGAATTGGCTGGCAAAGCAAACCATTCAAAGGTTGTCCCAGCAAGTTAAGAGGAAAGATGTGAAATTCATTTGCCAAGATAGGGCAGTGAATCGCCCAAAAATGGTCTAGTGTTTATTTACTAGCAAACTTTTGAAAATAAACAAAGTTTGAAGTTGAGTATTCTATCGACCAGTATTTATGGAGTTGATGTTGATGTTGAAGTGTTGCCATTGAAGAAAGTAGTAAGGTATTGTATACTGGGGTAAAGTTTGGCATAGGGTAATGCTGGTTGAATTGGCCTGGTGGAATAGGGTTGGAAGTGGAATTGCAAGAATGAAATGCCCCCATGGCTGCTATATTGTGAAATTTTCAAACACTAGTGATTGTATTTGTGTAATTCAAAAATATAAAAAGGAGAGAGTGGAAACTGATTTGTGGCCTTATTGCCGTGTTAACTTGCACTTATTAAGTTTCGTTGTCATATTAGGAAAGTAGATGGCTAAACCGACCAATCTAGATTTATCATTTCGAATGAGCATGTGATTGACAACTAATGCCACATAGTTAATGTAAATATCATGAACCTCATCTACATGTCTATACCCCCAAAACCTGGAAGTCGTTGTGCAAGTCTTTAAAAATATATAAGTTTGACATACTTAGTACACTATTCGAAATAAAAAATGAGAAGTAAACATACAGAGCAGGAGATTGGTGCGGTAGATCAACCAAGCATTTTACCACAATATCTCTTAAAGACGAGCACAATCTCAAGCAAGCATGGATCCAAACCTACACCCAAAAAGGGAGCATCGATTGTAGTATGAGTACATATACAATGTCTACCCAATAATTATCATATATCGTCTCTCCTTGAAGTAGTGACGAGGTTTAGTCATTGAAAACACAAATGTTCATACATAAATTTAATGAGTACCAGAAACAAAGTCAAATAACTCAATTACACGGATCAAGAATGAAGAATCACTAACAGACAGCTAAGGCAGGTCCATCAAGTAATAATAATGAATATGAAGTGAGTCAATACAATGCAATGTCTATGTAATGCAATCAATAAAACCACACTACTTTGTCGGCGAGTTATGACCCATAAGGCCTTGAAATTAGGTCCATATGCCCGCCCCAAAAACATCATTTTTTGTTGGGCTCGTCGGAAACATTTTCCCTTGGCATCCACTCCCCCGAAATCATATTCCCTAGACATGCATGATTTTGAAACTCCAAAATAAAGTATGAATTTCAATAAATCAAGTTATGTGTCTCACTTGGCTGATAAGTATGAGTATGTATGAAAGAATGCACATTACATGATTTACAATTAAACAACCTAGCTCATTATTCCTTAATGTGCGACATATATTTAGAGTTTTGTATCATTAATCGACCAATCTATTCAACTTCAACTAGCCACAATCAATCATATGCTCAATCTCATAGAAAATCCTAAGAATAATCACATAAATCAACTGTAGATCCATTACCATACATGTCACATGCATGGTACCCAAAGAGGTGTTCGTTACCTCACTTATGAGGTACCCCTTTATCCCTGTAACACCTCCAACTTACAGACTATGGTTTGAATCATTCCACATATGAAATTAGATGGAACATGGTGAATTTGATTGTGTCTAGGTGTAAAGGCCGTCAAATTTTAGGTGTGAAAATTAATGTATTGTATGTGAATTAAGGTCATATATAAAGAAACTTTATCATTAAGTTAAAAGATTCTCAACCTATTAAGATTTCGTAAAAGTTCATACAACGGTCAACTTTAACCAAATATATCTCATAGAATATGAAGATTACATGATCCATAGCCTATCGAATTAAAGACCTTTGAGTTTATTTTCCAACGTGTTCAACCTTTTAACAATACAACTTTTGAGTAAAATGTGATGATAGCTTTCTTAAAAAGTAGCAGAGCAGCTACGTAGCTAGGCAGACTTGCGTGGATCATGTTGCCAGCACGTATCATACGTGGTCGTTTTGAGAACATGGCCATGAGCATTCCCATGTCTACATGGGTCATGTAGAGGGATAAATTGTCCACATAAGTGAGCCATGTAGATGTAGCTAATGTCTTAAAACGTTATTTTGGGTTTTTTTTCTCTCACTTTCCACTCATTGGTCGACCCTCACAGCTCCCAAAATCTCTCTTCTACCCTACTAAGTTTAGGTAAGTAATTCTGCATGATCTAGCAATTCAAGAATTTTTATAAGATCCTTATAAGATCTAACAACATAAATTCAAGAACTAATTACCTACCCTACTAAGTCCAGGTAAATATTTTGGCATGTCTTTCAATGCATTAATAATCAGTATGCTGACATGTTGTTTGAATATGTTTAAACTCTATTGATACTAGCCTGCTCTTCATTTTCTTCCAACTTCTGAGGAGTTGGTGGAGTACTCTCTGTAGTAGGCATAGTTGCATAAGACATTCCCATCTCTTCATCATCACTTAGTGCTCATCAATAATACATGATTCTTTCTTTCTCATAACTTCGTCTTGTGGCTACTCGATCAACACCACCTAATCTGCAAATAAATTTCTACCTTGTGTTGTGACAACCATATATGTATTGACTCACATTACCTATCTCTGATTTTGGATTAGCTATTGTATCACTAGGAAGAGTGCCATTCTGTCTTTGATTTATTTCTGATGACATTAGGCTAAGTTTAGTTTTAATACGCTTGATGGAGGTAGCATAAGAATTTACCACTTGTTCCATACTAAAAATATCACTACGTAGTTTTTGCATGTTGCTCTTTGTATTTTCGATCTTGTTGAGTACATGCTACATCATTTCTTCCATTTTTGATGTGATGGGGTCACTTACTGATGATTGGTCTATATTATGGTGACCACCTTGGGGAGTGACATATGGTTTTGCACTTCTGTGGTTGAAGCCTTGGTCCTTATTACCTTGGTTCCTATCTCTCCAACCTGTATTTATTCTCCTTGTTCCAACCTTGAAACCCTTCTCCTTGCCTCCAAGGCCATTTGTTGGAACCCTAGTAGTTCATGCGGGAAACCTCCATATGATTTTTCACATCGTGAGCCTCCTCCTCATAAGTTTGGAAAGCTTCCTCAATTCTGTGCCCTTGGTCATTAGCAGCCACAAACGTTACCTTCTGTGTTGGGGAACCCATCACATGGTTGGTCAAATTCCATCTGTGTCATCAAGTGTGCCATCTTCTCCTCTTTGGTCTCCCATTTGAGTATTTTTTGTTTTGATAGCTTCCTGGTTGAAGCATTACTAACCACCTCATCTTTTTTGGTGTGCCAAACTCTATTCGTCTTAATCATCAGGTCAAGCATAACACTGGTCTCATCATAAGTGTGGTCCATCAATGAACCCTCTACAACATTGTTGGCCAGGACTTGTAGACTGTATCTAGAGATCTGTAGCAAGATTCCATTTGATATCTTATGATTCATACATTGACCGACATTCTTTTTAAATCTGAGTCGAGCCTCATGTAGTGCTTCACTTGTCACTTTCTAAAGTTGATGATCACATCTCTAAGCTGGATAGGTCTACTTGGAGGAAAGAACCTCTGAAAGAATGCTCTTGTGAGTTCTCTCTAGTAGATATGGATGCTTCTAGTAACTCTTCTAACCATGTAGTTTCTTCGCCCGTTTGAGAGAATGGGAACAACCTTAGTTGTCTACCATCTTGAGAGATACCTAGGATGTTTTAACCTAGACACACCCTAACAAAGTCGTTCATATGTTTATTTGGGTCTTTAAGAGGTAGACCACCGAACCATCCTTTCATGACCAGTAAGTGCAACATCGTGCTGGTGATGTTGAAAGTTATATTTTCAATCAGTGTGGAGGTCTAATTGCCCTTATCATGGCCTACTTATGCAGTAGTTGTTGCAGACAACCTCAACTATCACCCTCTGGTTATTCTCGTCACCCATAGCGAAATTCAACCTCAGATGCCTGAATACTCTTTCTATTTTCAGGTCAATTGGAATTAAAGGAGATCCTTGACCGCTACTATCGGGCATTAACCGTGGAAAAATATGCAATGGAAAAACAACAAACAGTTTAATTTGCAAAAATATATATTAGGTAGTTACTGAATTTCTAAAACCTATAAATCTCTAAACTACACTCCGTAGCAACGACACTAGAATTTTATGTCACCCACACTACACCCTTAATTAAGATTAAAATGGTCGATGTCAAAATATAGTAACCCAACTAGGTTGAGCTCGATTGCCTCATAGAGCGTGTTTAGAGATTTCTATAATTTGCTAATGAAATGATAGTTAGAAACTACTATTGGACATTAGGGGTTTAAATGGGGAATTATTAACTACTTAGACTACTTTGATCTTAATCGATAATAAGAGACGAACTTGGGTAACAATTCTTAGATATCTGACGTCAAACAAATACTTTACTATCAAATCATTTAGGTGTGTTCATTGGACAAAACTAATGCATATATATATATATATATATATATATATATGTCTCCTAAAGCCTCTTGGCACAATTAAGAGTATCAACCAAAGTCATTGCAGACACTTTGGTGTCGAATTAATTTGTTCATTCATTAAAAGCCTCATGTTAGCTATCCTATCTCTAGCTCAAGCTATTAGAAGGATTTTGGTAGCTCCAAATCCCTATTAATGATTCTTTTTCCTAATCTTAACCTACTCCAAAGCACCAACTGACGATACTAACGATTTCTCTAACGAAAATGAAACATTCAGTGATGGAATTAGCTCGCGATAACGCTCAGCCACCCGCTCATAAAAAAGCGGTTGGACGGTGTCTTTCTCTGTTTTGTTCCTTCCTCGGCAAGCTTGGGAGTTTCCTGATTTAAGCAAGTCAAAACTTCTATGCTATGAGTAATCTCTAACTTCTATGACCAATTCATAATTTTACTAATAATTCATAACCCTTAGGAATAGTTCATGACCCTAAAGACATCGTCTTAATGACTTTTTTTTATAATAGTAGAGTCATAATACTAATGTTGATTGTGCTCTGCTTTGACGTGGTCAACTTCAGTCTAGTGAGAAGGGGGGTCATGGCATGGACCTATCACTTCTCTCAAGGGGTCGCATTGTTTGATCCATCTCGAACTCCAGCTTCCTTCTATGTGCATTGAAAGCTCATTGCAAGAATTTCTAGTCTCCGAATCTCTGGTTTGGGAGAGGTGTGGTGCGAGGGCCGATGCATAGCATAGTTCCATGTACCACGAACTCCATCTCAGCCTTTTTTTGGTTGCATTTAGTACGCGATACTTCACTTTGTATTTCAATCCTTCCTTTAGGTCTTTTCTTGGAGATTTTTTTACGTGAAATCATCCTAATCATATCAATTAGTTCATCACAAAAAATATTCAATAAACACATGGATATTCATATGATTATACCCATAATGTAGCTAATCATGGTAAAATAGAGTGATGAATGTGTAAATACACCCTAGATCAAAATGCTAGTTATATTTTTATGGCATCCCTAAGAGATGAATTGAGAAGATTATAGACAAACAATGTTGAGTCTTTTAGTATAGTTTTACATTCATTTGATTTGGGCGAATAGTAATCAGAAAATGTAATGTGGGTTGACTTCTATGAGGAAAAAAATTGCTAGTTGATAGAGGAAGTTAAGAGACATCTCGCAAGGATATCCTATTAAGACTTGTAGTGTCCACGAGTGCAATCCGTAAATATAAGTATAACGATCATGAATGCATTGGTACCACAACTATGCAAGGTAGTTTAGTACAAGGTTAATGCATGAAAGAGTTCCTAGCTATTTTTTGGTAAGCGAAGGATAGTCAAATGATCTCTTAGGACTCAGTTTAGAAAGGGATCCACAAGCTTAAAATAGTTAACTTTTGATATGGTGAAGAAACAAGACAAGCCTTGAGGTGCAAATAATAAAGGGTTCCCAAAAGTAAAGATAAGATACTAATCCATTCCAGTCCTAATGTTTTAATCAAGATGGCACTCTACTCATGTCTTACTTATTTACGTCATGTCTAGTCTAAGGTTCAAGCACTTCATGAAAATTCATGTCCATACTTTTTTTTCTTAAAAGAGAAGAAAATGCTCCAAGCAACAATCCTAATCTTACTCTATAATTCTATGAATTCGTGTCCTATGTTATAATACTCATGATCTATGATCTCATGTCTCATATTATGATAAGTCATATGAAGTCATTCATTCCTTAATTGCTAATGAGATCATGTTACGTCACATTCATGTTACGGCCAAGGCCTGCACACACGGGCTGATCCCAATGTCCATCATGCAAGCTACATTGACCGAGGCCAGTGCATAACGGTAAACCCCTACACACATCGACCAAGCGACATTGGTTGAGGCCCATATACAAAGCCCATGCGCAATATAAGAAGCCCTAGTGCACATCGGCCAAGAAACATTGGCCGAGGCCTACGCACAATAGTAGGCCTCTACATTATCAACCAATTGACATCAGTCGAGTCTATTGCAAAATGGTAGCATTTGTGCACAATGGTAGGCCTCTGCGCACATCGACCATGTGACATCAGTCGAGGCCAGCGAACAACGGCAGGTCCCAACTCACATCGGCCGAGGCCCACACACATGGCCCAACCCCGACTCCATCGCCCAAGTGACATTGGCCGAGGTCAGCGCACAATGGCAGGCCCCTGAGCACATCAGCCAGGAGACATCACTCGAGGCCCGTGCACATGGGCAGGCACCTACACGCATCACCTAGGCGACATCGGCTAACCCTTATGCATGTTAGCCAATCAACATAGACCAGGACTCACGAACAACGACAGGCCCATACGTGATATCAGTTAACCCCTGTGCACATCGGGAAAGCAACATCAGCCGAGCCCCGCGCACATGGGCAGGGCCCTACACACATAACCTAGGCGACATCTGTAGAGTTCTGTGCACATCTGCCAAGTGATATCGGCCAAGGCCCATGCACAACGACAGGCCCCTACACGATATGTGCAGTCCCTTTCCCACATCGGCCAAGCGATATCGGTCGAGGCCCGTGCACATCGTTATGTCGAGGCCTCCGCGCAACAACAGGTCGAGACCCAGGCTCAACGGCAAGTCGAGGCCCATGTACAATGACAGGCCCAGGCCAGCGCAAGTGGTAGGCCTCTGGTCCCAACACGCATCGCCAGGCTCCTATGTTTGGTGGTGTTTTTATAATTTTTTTTAATTTCTTTTACTATTTGTTTGTTTATTTTATAGAAAAATTTGGGTATATAAAAGTTAATTTTTTTTTGAAAACTATTATTTTGCTATTTGAAAGTCATTTGAGCAAGTGAAAGTGTGCTTGGTCATTTTTTATAGTTTTTTCATTATATTTTTACTTTTTATTTGATTATTTTACGGAAAATATTGAGTATATAAAAATGAAATTTATTTTTGAGGACTATTATTTTTTATATTTGAAAGTCATTTGTGCAAGTGAAAATGCATTTTGTCGTGTGTTAATATATATTTTTTCGTACTTGGTTGATTATTTTACGGAAATTTTTTGGGAATGTAATTTTTTTTTGTGAAAACTATTAATTTTTATATTTAAAGTCATTTGTTCAAGTGAAAGTGTATTTATATTTTTTTTTTCATTTTTGACTATTAACTTTATTATTTTACGGAAATTTTTTGGTATGTAAAATTAATTTTTCTTTGGAAAACTATTATTTTTAATATTTGAAAGTCATGTGTGAAAGTCGAAGTATGTTTGGTCGTGTTTTTATATTTTTTTAATTTTTTCCTATTTATTTGTTTACTTTACGGAAAATTTTGGGTACATAAAATTTAAATTTTTTGTTGAAAAATATTATTTTTTATAATTGAAAGTCATTTTTTAAAGTGAAAGTGTGTTCGGTCCTGGTTTTATATACTTTTTGATTTGTTTCCTATTTATTTGATTATTCTACCGAAAAAGTTATGTATATAAAATTTAAATTTTTTCGTGAAAACTATTGTTTTTATATTTATAAGTCATTTGTGCAAGTAAAAGTGTGTTTGGTCATCTTTTTATATATATATTTTTGATTTTTTTCCTATTCATTAGATTAATTTACTTAAATATTTGGGTATATAAATGTGATTTTTTCTTTAAAACTATTATATTTTATATTTGAAAGTCATTTGTGCAAGTGAAAGTGTGTTTGGTCATATTTTTTATATTTTATCCTATTTATTTGATTATTTTACGGAAAAAAGTTGGGTGAAAACTATTTTTTTTATATTCGAAAGTCATATGTCCAAGTGAAAGTGTGTTTGGTCGTGTTTTTATATTTATTTTTTTGAGTTTTATCCTATTTATTTGATTATTTTACGGAAAAAATTGGGTATATAAAATTTAATTGTTTTTTGAAAACTATATTTTTTATATATGAAAGTAATTTGTGCAAGTAAAAGTGTGTTTGGTCGTAATTTTGCAAACTATTATTTTTTATTTTTAAAAGTCATTTGTGCAAGCAAAAGTATGTTTGTACCTTAGCACGTGTAAAATTGAGGTGTATATATTCATTATGATTCTCTTGAAAAATGATGTTTACTTCTACCACTTGAATTTTTTTAAGGATATATAAGGGGGGTAGAAGTGTTGGTGGCACACTCAGTGACTTCAGTTGTCAACATGGCACCCCAGTGGGCATGTTGAGGTGCATGTGGTGACGCTACCGAGGACCTTCAAAAACACGTCAACGACTTCTCGTTGATCGGTCATGGAACGCTTGTTGCGGCAGTTGCATGGAGATCTATAGGCTATGTATGTGGAATGCCGTTTCTTTTGATTGTGTGGTGAGTTGTAGATGTTGATATGAATGCAAGCACTAGGCGCTGCACGCATGTGATAAGACTATTCGTTCAAGCGTTGATGGCCGATGTGAGTGGTGCCCGCGTAGAGACCTCGGTGTGACTTTAGCACCTCTTGTGGGATTAACTTCCCCCCCTCGGGTGGTTTCATGCCTAACATGACTTGCTTTGCCCTTGAACTATTAGCATCGGCGCGCGTATGCGTTGGTACGGGTGTTGGGCGTGCATCGACTAAGCATTCAGATGCATGAAACATAAGTGGAGTTCGACTTGTGTGGTTAGGTTGGATCCTTGCTCGAGCAGTGACGTCCTGACCCACGTGTAATCTTAGTTGCGGGGAAAGCACAATCTAGGGTTGTTCAAAGTTGGTTTTCTGTGTTCATACCTAATACATGCCCAGGCATTATTCACGTGCAATCGGTCGCCCTTCTCCCCTTGCATTCCATGTGCGGGATGAACCCAAGAGCCACTCTCGCATCCCATGCCTTCCTCTCTTCCTCAGATTCTTGGATTCGGTAGACGCAGTAGGCATAAGGTCTTCATCAGCTCCTATCTGCCCAAAATGAATACTCTTTGTGAATGACGACCGAGCTCGGCTTAGACCCAGCCGCGCTCGAATAGGCATGATGGGCTCCTATGGTGCACGCCGTCATTGAAGAAAACTACCTGGTTGATCCTTCTAGTAGTCATATGTTTGTCTCAAAGATTTAGCCATGCATGTGTAAGTAAGAACAAATTCAGACTGTGAAACTATGAATGACTCATTAAATTAGTTATAGTTTGTTTGATGGTATCTACTAATCGGATAACCATAGTAATTCTAGAGCTAATACGTGCAACAAACCCTGTCTTCTGGAATAGATGCATTTATTAGGCGGTTTGGTCAAGCCAGTTTTCTGGAAGACTGCTTTTATACCATTCAATTTTAATTTTCCCCAATTTGGAAGAGAATTTTTCTTCATTTTTAGTAAAAATCTTATGAAACAAAATGGATTATGAGTTTGAAATACCTTGGTAATGTGGATATGAATGTCAATTTTAATATTGGATAATCAATTGTAGTAAACAAGGTACATAGCATTAGCAGACAATAAATAATAAAAAGTGTTCACTATATACTTACATAACAATTTGGCTTGTTGGTATAGCTTCTTCCATTTTACTATTTTTTGACATCAACAATATGAGTTTAAACCTAGGATGATAATAGATGTGGCTGGCCCAACAAAAGTATTTGACATTGTTATGCATGAAGAGTGTTCTTATGTGCACGCCCTTTGAATTTTTTCATGGGATGGGCATCCACGATGCATGGTCGTCGGGTGCAATGGTGCAGGGTACCTTTCTGGGCTATCGTGTGATATCCGTATGTTGTGTTGTGTTTTAGCATGTGGCGCTAAGCTACCATGTGTTGGATTACGACTGAACTCCTCTAAGTTAAAATCTCATCTAAAGCGATGCATGCGCCCGTCGTCTACTGGCCGACTTGTTGTAGGGTCCTCAGACCCCCAAAGACAAGTGTCATTGGCTAAGTCGTCGCGAGACGGAAGAGTTGGGATGACCTCCTTGAAGTACAATTTCCATCAAGCACTGTGTAGAATCCTTTGTAGACGACTTAAATACGGGATGAGATATTGTTAGTGGAAGAATGGTCTTGTTACCACGATTCAATTAGATTCAGTCCTTTATCGCTCTGATTCGTACCCCTCGCGAATCCAATCATTTTATAACTTTTCAAAAAGGAGGTTTATGTATTGCCTCTTTTAAAAACTACAACTAAGTGTTGGAAAATAAGTATTAAGAATAACGGTGTTGAACCATATGTTCAATCCCAATCAATAACGATGTCGCAACTAGAGATTTTCCATGATGTCGAGTGCATTTCTCATTCCTAATGACATGACAACGGCCCCTGCACGCATCACCCATGAGACATCGGCCGACCCTTACACATATCGACAAAGTGACGTCGGTTGAGGCCCGACACAACGGCAACCCTTGCGCATTTCATCCAAGTGATATATTTTGAGGCTTGCACACAAGGCACCTGCACAATATCAGCATCCTCTGTGCACATCAACAAAGAATTATTGGCCGAGGCCCACGCATAGTGATGGCCTTTGTGATTATCTACCAAGCCACATCGGCCAGACCATTGCACAATGGCCAAGGGACATCGTCCGAGGCCATCACACATCGTCCAATAGGCATTGGCTGAGGCCATCACACAATGGCAGGCCTCTACGCACATCAGCCAAGAAACATCGGTCAAGGCCAGGAAACAATGGCAGGCCCTAGTGCACATCGGCCGAGGCCCACACACATGGGTAGACCCCGATGGTCATTGCCAAAGCGACATCGATCGAGGCCAACACACAATGGCAGGCCCCTGCATACATCGACTGAGGACGCACATAGGTAGGCCCTTAAGAGCATCACCTAGGCAATATTTGCAGACCCTATGCACATCGGCCAAGCAACATCGGTTGAGGCCCGCGCACAACAGCTGGCCCCTACGTGATATTAGCAAATCCCTACACACTTGGGCCAAGCATCATCAGACGAGGCCAACACACAAAGCCCATGCATAATATTAGCAGCCCCTTTGAACATCGAAAAAGGAACATTGGCCGAGGCCTGCGCACAATACCAGACCTCAGCGATTATCAGCAAATTGACATCGGTTGAGTCATCGCGCAATGGCACACATTTGTGCACAAAAACCAAGAGACATCGGCTGAGGCAATCACATAATGAGAGGCCTCTACGCACATTAGCCAAGCGACATCGGTTGAGGACATCACATAAAGGCAGGCCTCTACACACACCAGCCAAGCGACATCAACCGTGAACAATGAACATTGCCACACCTCTACGCACATTGGCCGAGGCCGACAACGATGCCCTTGGGCTGACCACAATGCCATTGCCCAAGCGACTTTGGCCGAGGCTAGCACACAATGGAACGCCACTGAGTACATCGGCCAAGTGACATCAACCGAGGTCCGTGCACATGGTCAGGGCCCTACGTGCCTCGCTTATGCGACATCAACTAACCCTTATACATGTCAACCAAGAAACATCGACCAAGACTCGCGCACAATGGCAAGCCCCTGCGTGATATCAACAAACCCAATGACACATCAGAATTGTGACATCGGCTGAGGCCCACGCACATGGGTAAGTCCCTCCGTGCATCGCCTTACTGACATCGACAAACTTTTGTGCATTTCAGTCAAGCGATATCGACTGAGTCCCACGCGCAATGGTAGTTCCCTGCATGATATTTGCAGATCCTTTCACACATGGGCCAAGCAACATTGGTCGAGGACTGCACACAACATTACATTGAGGCTCGTGCACAATGGAAGGCCTAGGCCCATGCATAACGGTAGGCCGATGCCATGCACAACGGTAGGCCCAGGCCCATGTGTAGTAGTAGGCCTTTGTGTGTATCGCCCTGTCGACATCGGCAGGTCCCTCCATGCATTTCCAGACCCCTGTGTTTCATGGTGTTATTATATTTTTTTTGTATTTTTTTCTATTTATTTGATTATTTTATAGTAATTTTGGGTATATATAAGTTCAATTTTTTTTGAAAACTATTATTTTTTATATTTGAAAGTCAGTTAGGCAAGTGAAAGTGTGTTTTGTCGTGTTTTTTTTAATTTGTTTCCTATTTATTTGATTATTTTACGAAAAAATTTGGGTACATAAAAATTAATTTTTTTCTTGAGAACTATTATTTTTTATATTTTAACGTCATTTGTGGAAGTGAAAGTGCATTTGGTTGTATTTATATATATATTTTTTATTTTTTCCTATTTATTAGAGTATTTTGTGGAAGAATTTGGGTATATAAAAGTTAAGTTTTTTTTTAAAACTATTTTTAATATTTGACAATCATATGTGTTAGTGAAAGCGTGTTTGGGCATGTTTTTAGATTTTTAAAATATTTTTTCCTATTTATTTGATTATTTTACAGAAAAAGTTGGGTGAAAACTATTTTTTATATATTTGAAAGTCATTATGCAAGTGAAAGCGTGTTTGGTGGTGTTTTTAGACTTTTTTGAATTTCCCTATTTAGTAGATTATTTCACGGAAAATTTTGGGTATATAAAAATTATTATTTTTTGAAAAATAGTATTTTTTATAATTAAAACTCATTTGTGCAAGTAAAAGTATGTTGGTCGTATTTTTGTAATATGTTATTTTTTATATTGAAAAGTCATTTGTACAAGCCAAAGTATGTTTGTTCCTTAGCACGTGTAAATTTGAGGTGTACATGTTCATCATGATTTTCTTGAAAAATAATGTTAACTTCTGCCACTTGAATTTTTTTTAGCATATATAAGGGGGGTAGAGGTGTTGGTGGGACACTGAAGCTACTGCAGTAGGCCGACATGTCACGACCCAGGAATCCCCCCTAGATGTAACAAGGCATATAAGACCCCAAGAGGCCTCATACAAGCCACTTAGCTTATCATAACATAAAGTAATAGAAATGATGCAAAATTTTAAAACATTTTCAATACAATCAAAGTCTTTATAAAATGAGCGGAAGTCTAATACAACTGTCTCAAACCATCTAACCAACATGAATAATTTTTGGGACACAGCCCATACAATAGTCCACGACATAAAATGAAAGAAACATAAAGAAATGGTGATCACATCCTCGAATACAATGAGGACTCACCAAATCTTCACTCCTTGATCAACTATGGACCTAGCCACGAGTGTGAGAATCAATGTCGCCGGACCCTACATTTTATAAGAAATATAGGCAAGAGTATGCGTTATTACAAACATGTACTAAACATGATAGCTAGCATAAACAACATAAACATAGTGGTTAGTCAATATAAACCACAAGCATAATCAATGCACATAAATTGTAACACCTCGGATCTCAAAATGAAGAAAATCCTAGTTTTCAGAAAATCTGGTGCCAGTACCAACGGAACCACCCACAGACTATAGGTAGGACCACGAACCGTAGGTGGGGTTCCGTCGTTAAGGCCCAAATATTTATAGTCTCTGAACCCACCCACGGTCGACCAGTACGGTCCGTGGTTGGACCTACGGACCGTAGGTGAGGGTCAGCAGCCAGTTAGAGGGACATTGAAGTTGGGTCAAATTCAAACGGTCATAACTTTTAGCACAAAAGGAATTAGGTGGCCCATGACCTACCAAATGAAAGATAATTGAATCCTCTTTCCAACGCCACCGAGTTTGCTAAAATCCCATCTCGTAGTAAAAAGTTATGCTCGTTTTAGTGAAGCCTTGTCGGACAGATCATGAACGATGAACCCAAATGACGGCCGGTAGTCCAAACGATGGACCGTCATTCCCTCCGTGGATGTGCTTCGTCAAAATTAAGTCAGGGTTGTTTTGGTCCTTTCCCCTATGCGTTGGGCACTTAAACTACGTCGTTTGATGCCTAAACTATGTTGTTTTACTCAGTTTAAGCCTAATAACCTAGTCAGAACATAACCAAAACCTTTATTCACCAGACCTTAGAGCGAAAAAGTGGAGAAAGAGTCGACCAACCCCTAAAGAACACCCAACATATTTTCTTCAGTTTCAGCCCCGAAATCGAAGGATTTCTCTGTAGATTTCGTCACCAGGTATGTGGGATTTCACTAGTGGATTCCTTTCTTCCACTAGGTCCCTAGAATTCAGTCAGATTCTTGATTCTCTATCTCCTGTTTAGACCTAGGATTTCTAAAACCTTGGAGAATTGTTGTGAATTAGCTTTTATAGTGTTCCTAATCAGATTATCATGCTTTCATGAATTCGTTGTTTAGTTCCTTGCATGAAACTCGAAACCCTAGTTGTGTAGATTATCTTAGTTCATGAATTACACTTGCTAGGTCAGTTAAACAGATATACATGCTCCAATTTTGAATGTTTCATTGTCAGTACCTAAATGTTGCATTCTCATATTTTGCATGTCAGAATATTGAGCTATCCAGTATTTCAGTTATATTGTGTCATACACATTTCCAGTTGGGAGTAGAGTTAACACCGAGTTGGACTAGGGTTCAGCATACCCTTATTGTCCAAGAACTACGTGCCCCCGAAGGTTTATAAGTCCCCTCTGTGGGCATCAGATTTAGTGAGCACGCAGTCATGCCTTTATACCCCTAGCAAGGTATATTGGGTCCTCTCGATGGGAAATATATATCGGACTCCACGTTTAGCTCACGTGGTTTTATGTCGGTTAATAGTAGCTCCCACAGTCAGACTTTAGTGCATTTGATCAGGTTCTTCAGTTATACTTCAGTATTCAGTCTCAGCATGTCATGTTTATGATTAGTACTTGGTCATTGCATTCAGTTTCGCTTTTCAGTATATTTCAGTATTATTACTCTGTTCAGTTATATCATTGCTTAGTATGCTTGTTCAACTTATGTATTTATTCAGCGATATTCTATATCCTGCGTGCTCATTACATTCTAAGTACTGACGCGTACTCTGCGCTACATCCTTTCATGATGTAGGTTTAGGTACTCAACATCCAGATCACGCTTAGATCGATTCTCAGTCTGCATTTCAGCAGCTTCAGTGCTGAGTCCTCATACTTCGAGGACAATAGACATGCTTTTTACTTTAGTCTTTTTATTCAGTTTTCAGTTTTGTTAGAGTTAGCTGGGGGGGCATGTCCCAACAACTCAACTCAGTTAGAGGTTTTCCAGACATAGTTTTAGATTCAGCTTTAGTTTTTGAGTGATTGTTCAGTATCACTAAACTCGTAGTACATTATTTATATTCAGATCAGTATTGGGTATTCCCTATCTTTTAGTTAATTATTGTTTAAAGCTTCCGCATAGTATGTCTTTATTCAGTTATCTTTTAGTATGCTTATGATATGCCAGACACATGGTTAGTTTGGGGTCACTCGTGATCCTAGGTCCCGTGTTACATCAAGGGGGTAGCCTCGAGGCGTGACATAAATCATCGTCATAATAAGAAATGAACACTTCTCAAGCAACCTTACTTATCCTTAGTCAAGACTTGGGCCATCCGCCTATAGTCAAGCTTACCTCATGGAAGGCATCTCAAGCAACAATCCAACTATTCATGCTTCATAACATAGTTCACATTATTCATACTTACTTTTAAAGACATGGGGATTCGCCTCCTTGCCTAACTTACAATGGCTAATGGGTATTCTCCCCTTGCCTTACTTAATTTAAGATTATGGGTACTCGCCTCCACAATCACATCGTATGACACGGGTACTCGCCTCCACATCATTTCATAAGGATCATGGGTACTCGCCTCCATGACCATTCATCATAATAGGAACGTGGGTAATAACCTCTTGTTCAATTCTAAGGAGTACGGGAAATCACCTCATATCCTTCTCATATGGAGGTCAAGGGTAGTCGCCTCTAGCCTCATCTATTACGTAGTCTTTTAGTCTAGATTCATTTAGGTGAGAAATCCTTTCAACCTAGAATCATTCAAGTGAGAAAGCCTTTTACATTCATACATTCATAATTAAGCAATTCATGTGGAAAGTATCCCTTCCACAACAATTACCTCAATAGTCAACAATTGACAACATAAGCTTTACTCTCAAGCCCTATATCTCATAGACATACTATATGCTCAATCTCAAGCAATTCAATATCACAATCATATCATGAGCTTCAATTCTAATGTATCTCATCAATCCTAGATTGAATACATCTAAACCCACAATTTATCCTTTCATGGCATAAAACCCATTTACATCAATTTCATCTTTATAGACATGGGTTAGACATGGGTACATGCAATTTCATCCTAATTACATGATTTACTATCAATTCAATCATAAACAATCATAATCCACTCAGTTGGATCAACATTCATCAATACCCACAAAAATGAAAGAAATCCTAACTCAAATTGGGGATTTCATCTTCACAATTGGGGAAAACTAGGGAACTCCATGGATGAAAGGAGTCCATGGATGAAGAGCTATTATACCTTAGTCACAAATCCCACAAATACTTGAGGAATGGAGACTTGATCTTGACCCTAGCTCCAACTCTTTCTTCTTCTTCAAGTTCTAGAGAGAGGAATATTTGAGAGAAGAACTTTGGGTTTTCTTTTATATTCTTGGGAGAATGACTTAATTTGGGGGAAATTTGGGAATAAAATGCTTATAATCGTTTCTAGGTTAGGGGTAAAACAACGTAGTATAACTTTAAGAAAACTATGAAACATTATTAAAGAGGATGTTACTGGTGCTGTACAACATTTCTTTATCACAAGTAAGATATATCAGAACATCAATTGTACTGCAGTTACTCTTGTGGCTAAATTTTCCAATCCAATGAACATAAAAGAGTACAAACCAATAGCCTGCTGCACTGTATTGTATAAAATTATTGGGAAAATCTTGGCTACTAGATTACAAAAGGTTATCTCTACCATAATCAATCCCACTCAGGCAGGCTTCGTTCCAGGTCGAAGAATTAGAGATAATATCATCATGGCCCATGAACTAGTAAAGTCTTATACTAGGAAACATGTATCACCTAGGTGCATGATCAAAATTGATTTACAAAAGGCGTATGATAGTGTGGAATGGATATATCTGGAGCAGGTGATGCAGGAGTTGAATTTTCCCAATCAATTCATCTCTTGGATTATGGAATGTGTGAAAACTGTTAGTTACTCCATACTTGTTAATGGGGAACCAACAGAGCCATTTCCAACAGCAAAGGGTTTAAGACAGGGCGACCCAATGTCCTCATTCCTTTTTGCGATTGCTATGGAGTATCTCAGTAGATGTCTCACCACACTTGTAGGAGTAAAGCAGTTTAAATTCCATCCGAGATGTGCTAAACTCCAAATCACTCATCTATGCTTTACTGATGATCTACTCATGTTTTATCGAGGTGATAACTCTTCTGTCCAGGCTATGATGGAATGTTTTCGACTATTCTCAGGTGCTTCAGGGTTGCAAGCAAACATGGGGAAAAGCTGCATATATTTTGGAGGGGTAACTCCATAAGAAAAGGAAAGGATTCTACATAGTACTGGCTTCACCTGTGGAGATCTCCCATTGAAATACCTCGGAGTCCCTTTGTCCACCAAGAAGATCTCTTTAATCCAATGGTACCCGCTGATCACAAAGATGATAGCTAGGATTTCCTCCTGGACTTCAAAGAAACTCTCATATGCTGGCAGAACACAACTTGTCCAATCTGTGCTATTTGGCATCCAAGCATACTGGGCTCAACTATTTGTACTCCCTGTTAAGGTAATAAAATTAATTGATTGTTATTGTAGAAGTTACCTATGGTCTACAAGTAATAGTATCACCAAGAAGGTGCTGATAGCATGGACTAGAGTTTGCTCTCCTCTATGTTTTGGTGGACTAAACTTGATTAATGTGAATGTATGGAATATAGCAGCTATTGCTAAAACTCATTGGGCACTGGCAAAAAAAGAGGACAAGCTCTGGATAAGGTGGGTTCATAGCTATTATATAAAAGGGGTACAATTTGAGACAATGAGGGTACCTGCACAAGCGTGTTGGATGATACAAAGATAATTGAAGCTAGAACTACTTTTGACCAATTCTAGGTGGATGAATCTAGCAGGCGTAGTCTAACAAGGCAACTCTACATGCACTTGGTGAACCTAGTAATATGGTGGAACTTAATGTACAAAAATGCAGCTAGGCCAAGAGCAAGATTTACACTGTGGTTGCAAGTGCAGAATAAGTTGTTGACTACAGATAGACTCATCAAGTGGGCGAAATATGTGTCTCCAATATGCCCCCTATGCACCTTACACAATGAGTCTAGGGATCATAATTTCACTTCTTGTGTTTATGGGTTAGAAATCTGGAGAATAGTGCAACAGTGGATCCAAGCCAACCAATACAATCCCTGCCATGGGACCAACATCTCACTGAAGTACTAAGGTGTGTGAGGGGAAAGACACAAGTAAATCAAGTTTTCAAAATGGTCTACACAGATTTTGTAAACTGTCTATGGATAGAGAGAAATATGTGAATCTTTGAAAAAGAGAGTAGAGAGTCAAATGCCATTGCTAAAGAGATAGCTTTTGTTTGTAGTGTTCGAGCCCCACCCAGGATTAGTGCCCTCATGTCTACTTTCAGATTTAGTTGTGACTGAGTAGGAGCTCTTTGATGTTTTGGATAACTAGTTGTGTGTAGTTAGCTATGGTGATTGTAACCGCTTTACATTGGTGATTAATGAAACCGTTAGTTACCAAAAAAAAAAAACCTATGAAAAGACCTTTAAGACCCTAACTTAATTTTTTAAAGGGACTGCACATTGAGGCTCGCCCAAGGGCACTTGGCGACTCGCCAAGTGAGCCTTTGGATCACTTAAATTTCCAGTAACTCCCTTAGATGGCAGGTCCCTTAGGCGATGGGGGAGGGGCCTTTGGCGATGCACCCACTGGAACGGCGAGCCCCGAACTGGCTCGCCCAATTTTCCAGTAGCTTGGGCTATGGAGACAGCCCACTAGGCGATGGTGGCTTCACTTGGCTAATCACCAAGTCACTTTGGCGATGGCACTTCACTTCGCCAAGTTGGATAAAGGGGGAAATGTTTTCCCTCAACAATTTCCTAGGTATTATAGGCTCTTTCCCTCTTCCATGGCTTGTTACCCCCACAAACTAAGCCCTAGGTTAGCCTACAAGATTTCGGGGTGTTTCACGACATGGGCGCCAACTTGCATGTCGAGGTGCACTGTGGGTGCATGGTGATGCCATCAAAAACCTAGAAAGCCACATCAATGAATACTCGTTGATCGGTCGTGGCACACCTGTTGCGATATTTCTTGTGGAGTTCTGTAGGCTATTTATGTGCAACGATGTTACTTTTGGTCATGTGGTGAGTTGTATATATTGATATCACTGTAAGCACTAGGTGATGCACGTGATGAATGGTAGATTTACACTCATTTGATGCCTTTTTAGTTCAACGATTAGTGTGTTCAATGCCTAATTATGTCCTATTCTGATGATATTTTTATGATTTGTAGCTATGAAGGCTAAAGACAAGGCAAGGATGAATACTTGTAAGAAAGGCCAAAAACCACGAAAGAAGTGTAAACTCCACACTGGTAATCGCCTAACAAAAAGGACGGTCCGCCCAAATGGCTTGAACTCACCTAAAGTGACAATGCTCACAATTGAATATGTTCAATGCAAGTCAGTGAACTGAAAAATGAAACGACAACTCGCCAAAAATAAAGAGCGGACAAGATGACCATCGCCGAAGTTGACAGGACTTGGATGAAAAATGAAGGCTTAAAAGGTGAACAAATGTGGTATCAGTGATCTGCGAATGTGAAAGGTGGAATCAAATGAGTTTGTCGACTAAGGTTAAAACACCTGAAGTTTGAAGGAAAAGAAAGGCGAGCTAAGGAACAGACGACGATCCACCGAGTCTGCTTGGTGAGCCCGACTAATGTCGCCGAGTTGTTCACGCAATGAATTTTTTTCCAAATTTTGGGAAACTATAAATAGCCTAAAGGAGAGAGTAAATGTATCAGATTTTGGAAAAGAATTCTAGTACCTAACTTTGTAGTTTTCGAGAGTTAACTTTTGAATTCTTATAGAAATATTCTTAGTTTTGAGTTTTTAAATTTCACTCTTGAAATTTACAATTGGAAGTTGAAATCGAAGTGGGTATTGATTATAACTACTTAATTTCATCACATCCATGGCTGCTATCATGATAGGTATAATTCCTTTACTTTTTATGATATGTGGCTAAAATTCCAACTCTAGGGGAGCAATTTTGGGGTTCGGTATTGATTTAATGTAGTGGGTATTGTGTTTTGCTCTGTTTTGTTGCTGTTCATTCATGAATTTAGGCTAATTAGCATGGGGTTAATTTATGTGTTAAGGTTGCAAACTTAATCCTATTTTCGATCTTTGATTGATGCTCGAAGGAGATCAATTGAAGTGGGTAATTATTTAATGCATGCAATTTAGGTTGGATGTCTATGGTTTGATCGAAAGAGAGATTATGAGTCGGATCTATTTGCTCAAATCTTCTCAAAAGAGAGATTACGTAAGGTAATGGATCGATTCGTAATTCACATAGATGAGACCGAAAGGAGATTCTATGAATTGGTACTAAGAGACAGAGAGAAGATTAGTGTCATTGAAGATGACCCAACCTATCCATGATTGTTTAGCACTATTGAGTAACACAAATACCCCTATGTGACATCAATTCCAATCCCCACACCCCTAGATTATTCCCTAATTATTTGAATTTCTGAAATTCCAGTTTAATTGTGACACTTGATATGAAAACCCTTTTTCGTAAATTTGGTGAAATCACCCACCCTTCTCTTTTAACTGCTACAAATGAATTGATTTGCAATCTAAATTTCCTAGTTGAATTTCTTGCAGTATATCACTCTTTCTGGGATTCGACCATGACTCTTAGTTGGGTATTTTTATTGATGACGACCGCTTATTCTCTTACTTTTCTTGAGGATAATCTGAACGTCATAAAAAATAGCGCCGCTGGCGGGGAGTGATGGTTAAGAATTCAATATGTGAAGTTAGTTTGTAAATTTGTTTAGTTGTAGTATATTGTTGTTTTGTCTTAATTGCAGGTTGAACAATGAGTGACAATAGAAGTGACGACGCTAGTCACTTTGGGCAAAATGATCACATGGGAGATATGAAACCCTCAACTTAAACTCGTTGTTTGTCCTCAAGTGACGCACTAAACTCTAAACGACACTTGTGTAGCAGCAGACATTCAAACTCAAACAATCACATGGCTTTCTAACTCACATCCCTTATTTAGTGCAAACCTTTTCTTCTAGACTCAACAAGCTAACTCATGCGGATCAAGATATGACATAGATTGACCAAAAGACATCACAACATACACTTTTCACAATCACCAAGGTACCAACTTTCCAACAATGTAACTAGTGCCCTCACTTCAAACGAAATCCTTTTTACACACAATAAATATAAATTTTGAGTTTAAGGATTCATTCAATACTCACGCTCAGAAGTGACTTCAAGTACAGTTAGTGCTCAATACCATAGACTTGCCCTTATTTTCACTGCATAGACTCTCCAAACTAGTCACTAGGATCACTATAGGACTTTCTTAGCTTGTAACGTAGGCTCAGGGTCAGGTAGGATATATTTGGATACTTTTTAGTGACTTTCTGCCCTCCTTGACATTACATTGGCTTTTTACCTCTTTTCTTAACCCTATTCTTGACATCCTTTCATTTTCTTTTCTTTCCCTTGACTCTCCTCGACACAGATGTGACTTTTGACTTTATAGCTCATATTTTTCACTTTTCTTCTTTTTCTTTTACTTCATTTTTCGTTGCTTCTTTCAGCACTATTGTCATTCATCTTTTTAATACAATCACATCTTTTTTTTTCTTTTCTTTTTCTCTCTTTAACACAAAACTCTTTTCATATCCTTTTTCATTTGGTTTCCTCTTTCATAGCTACCGTCAACTTATGTATTTTACATGAGTTGAGGTGCACAATATCCAATGTCGGACCGGGGCCAAGATCAAGGTAACTTTTTGAATTAGCCACCCTCAACTTAGGCTTTTGGCCTAAGTCAAGGTGCACATGTCCAAGGAGGGACCAGGGCCAAAACAATTGTTTTTAGGGAAGGTGAGTTAGGTGTATTGAAAGAAGTGGTCTATTTTGGGCTCAAACATTTGGATCAAGGGGAACATTTATTTCATTTGGTTGGATCATTTTAGGCTTGAGTGGATTTTATTAGAACAATGGCCTATGATCATTTCCCAACTTCTAGCCTAGATTATCTTAGCAGGACCAACGGGGCAAGTTCTAGATTGGTACATTACTGTCTGAATATTCAAACTATTCTCACTCACACTTGGCACATTATTTCATTATCGGATTATCAGATTACCGAGTTCTAGTTTTAGCTTAATTCATGAGGTCAAACGGTTCTTTATCATGTCATATTAAGAGCCAACACATTAAACTCATCAAGCCTATAGATTCTAGCACATTTCATACATTTTGGACGGGTATCAATTTCATGCTTTTTTTGCCATCATGCTTTTATTATTCTACTTACTTCTATACATACATTCCTAAACACATGTCGGTTCAACATAAAAGTAAACAGTCCTTTGGGGGAAAAGAACACAGGCAAGAAAACCCCAAAGGAGGATTATGAGTTGGGTTACTCAGACTTCACCCTAACACTCTAATCCATTTACCCCACCCCTAACAAAATAAGGTGCAATTACCTTCAATGCATAGGAAGCAAAAAATAAGGCATAGGGTGAAGGTGAAGCAAACCTGTGGCGCAAATGCGCCGAAGACCACTCAAGAAGCGGGTGGGTCCGATTTCACGGAGCCTACTGGATTAATACTTGGGACTCCATCAGTAGCACATGCATCAACACTAGTAGAACCCTCAGTAGTGCTCACTCTAGGATCTACGGACGCCATCCACGGTCCGTGGATGGACCTACGGACCGTCGATGGGGTCTCTAGGTCACTGCACATCTATTTTCTGCAGATTTGTTTTTTTGCCATTCGTCCCTGCACACGTAGAAACCATTAGGACTTTCTTTTTACATTTTCTGGACACTTTTTAGACACGAACCCTATTCTATATCTAGCCAACACTAATACAAAAATAAAACACCTATCAAAAGAGCTACAAAAATCAAAATAACAGAAGAAAACTCCTATATCGAAAAGAAAAACCTATAGTTGGCTAGATTGTACATCTTGGATTGCCTCCCAAGTAGTGGTTGATTTAACATCGCGGCACGACGCAGACACCTTGATTACTCAGACTTCATCTAGATAGTAGGCCTCAATCACTTCTTGCACACTCTTCGATTTACCCATGTAGACCTTGATCCTCTGCCTGTTCACTTTGAACCTTGTTCCCTCCTTGTTCTCGAGCTCGACCGATCCATGTGGAAACACTTGAGTCACTCTGAATGGCCCGGTCCGCTTGAACTTGAGCTTGCCAAGAAACAGCCTCAACCTTGAGTTGAATAAGAGCACTAGATCACCAACCACAAATTCACGCTTTTTAATATTTTGATCATAATACTTCTTCATCTTTTCTTTGTACAAGGCTGAACTTTCATATACTTTTAGGCGAAACTCATCAAGCTCGTTCATGACTTCAATATCATTACTGTCACAATTCAGTGTTACCGCTGCTAGTGCATCAACACCTATCCTCTCCTCAATAGGCACTTCAGACTCTTGCTCCATAGTATGATTCACCACCGATACCGACTTAACATCACTTTCTTGCTTCATAGACCTACAGATGTTAAAAGTGACCTCCTCATTATTCAGTTTAAACTTCATCTGCCCTCTCTCCATATCGACTAAGGCACGCCAGTAGCAAGGAATGGTCTCCCTAAGATGATGGGAACCTCAAAGTCAACCTCACAATCGAGTATCACAAAGTCTGCCGGAAAAATGAACGACCCCACTTTCACAAGGACATCTTTGAGCACTCCAACGGGCCTCTTCACAGTTCTGTCGTCCATAAGTAAACGCATAGCAGTCGGTTTCGGAGCTCTTAAACCTAATTTCTTATAAATGGACAATGGCATCAAATTAATGATGGCCCCCAAGTCGTACAAGGCTTTCGCAAAGTCTGACTTCCCAATGGTACAAGGAATAGTGAAAGCACCAGGGTCCTCTTTCTTTTGCACAAGTGACCTAGTGGCAATAGCACTACAATGTTGCAGTCTCTCTTCATTCTCAAAACTAACAACCCTCTTTTTGGTCACCAAATATTTCATGAATTTAGCATACCCAGGAATTTTTTCCAAAGCTTCTATTAACGGGATATTTATGGACAGTTGCTTCAGCATAGCTATGAACATGTGGTATTTTCCTTCTTCGGTCTTTTTCACCAATCTCCGCGGGAATGGAGGTGGAAGTCTAGGCATGGGAACAACTTTTTGGGTCACCTCGGCTTCCTTTGCAGTATCATCTTTTGGAATTTCAGAAACCTCAATCTCATCCTCATCCTTCTCTATCACTTTTTCAACCTCGGACGGCATGGAAGGGTCTATGGTCTGTTTTCCTCCGCGAGTAGTGACTGCCATACAATGCCTATCATTTTTTGGATTTTGGATGGTGTTGCTAGGAAGTGTGCCAGGCTGACGTAGATTCACAATGGCAGACAACTGACTAAACTGCTGCTCAAGTTGCTTGATTGACACTGCATGGGCATCAACTTTTTGACCGATTCCAGACAAGTCATTTCACATCTCTTTCAAATTCTCATCAGTTGCATCAAACTGCTGCATCATCTTTTGCATCATATCCTCAATTCATGACATACTATTACCAGACTCTCTATTACCAGGAGGGACGTATGGACCAGCCTTATCATTCCTGTTGGCATAGTTGTTCCGGTTGTAGTTGTTATCACGATTGTAGTTCCCATCCCGGACATAGTTACCCTCACGATTGTAGCATCCATAGTTACGACCTTGGTTTCCTTGACCTTGGCGCTAATTATCCGAGTTGGAACCTTGGGCGTTGGTTCGGAATCCCCCCGTCTGATCATGTACCAAGTACGCATCCTCCTCATAGTAGCACTCCTCAACTGGTGGTGGTGGAGACCTAGTCAGATAATTCACCGCATTTACCTTTTCCGCACTCCCACTCACATGCTTTAGTACCAAACCCAATTTTGTTCTCATCTGTGCCATATCTTCCCGAATATCATCATTGGCTTGGTTGGGTGCGTCTTAAACATCGAACGTGGTCCTATTAGTGTTTGCCTTTCTAGTGCTCCAAGCTTTGTTGTTTTGGGAAATCCGCTCAACCTTCTCAGCTATCTCCTCAAAGGTGCACTCACAATAAGATCCTCCAGCAATAGTATCAAGCACATCCCTTCCATTGTCATCCTGCCCTCTATAGAAATACTCTTTCAAAGACTCATCATCAATGCGGTGATTTGGAACATTTTTGATGAACCCAGTGAACCTATCCCAAGAACTGCTGATCGATTCTCCTGGTAGTGCTGCGAAGTTGTTCAATTCATCCTTATGATTGAGCTTTTTGGACACCGGAAACTACCTCGCTGTGAATACCTTATGCATTTGGTCCCATGTATAGATCAAATTGTGTGGTAACTTAGAAAACCACATAGCAGCATCTCCAATCAGTGATAGTGGAAAGACCCTCAGACCGATGACATCCATATCTAACTCTGGTCGCCAAACACAACTTTTGCACACACTGGAAAGTTTAGCCATATGAGCATAGGGATCCTCCGAAGCCAACCAAGCAAACAACCCTCTCGCTGTAAGCATCTGTATCAAACTACTAGTGACCACGAATGTGTGACCTGTAGATAGAGGTGGAAGAACAATAGGACCATCTGAGGTGGTCGCATCATAATCAGCCCTGTAATGCTTGTGAAACCTCGGTGCTGGTGGATTCTGAACCCTTTCCGCATTCCTGATTAGATTACCACCATGACCCTGAGCGGGCACATTAATAATTCCTGGAGGCTACAATTCCAGTCCATCTCCAAGATCCTCTCTGATTGGATTATTTTGGACCCCTTGATTATCTATTTTTCTCAAAGTTTTACTCAACTCTGGATCGTAGGGGGTCAGTGGTTCGCCTCGACTCCGTGTACTTGGCATACACTAGAGTAGAAACTTGTAGAAAACAAAAACAAAACAAAAACACAAAATCGGGAAATACTTGACTAAAGTTCAATAATGTAGTTAAACTTAATCTAAAATCTAAATTCCCCGGCAGCGGCGCCAAAATTTGATACGCTTAAATTACACCTCCCTAAAGAAGTATAAGCGATCGTTGTCAAATAAAGAACTCAACTTGTAGGTTGGGGTCGATCCCACGAGGAATATGGTTCAGACTTAAACTTAACTCACTATTATATACGTTTAGTCAAACTATTTCCGAAAACAAGTAATTAAAAGGGGGGGGGTTGTTTAAACAAATAACTGATTGTTGATCAAGTAACAAGTGAGCAGGATTCAAACTTTTGATTATCAATATGAGAGAGAAACTAGGGTAGTTGTGTTCCCCATAAGCTTTTAACGTGATAATCCTAATAATAGTAATCCTTTCCTAGTGTTTTACATGCAAAGATGGTAAGATAGGTATCCCTAAGTGATTGGTCCTCCAAATAGGGAATTTCATTACGCACCTTGGTCCGGGTATGAGTGTATACTTTACTAACCCTTACCTTTACCTCAGATTAGACATCACATCAATGTATGGCTTAGTTTTCACCCTCGCACCAATTGACATTAGACTATTAGATAGCATCCACTAAATCTCTATTGCTAATTCTTTTCTCATTAACTACCTCCTTGGTCCGGCAAGTAGCAACGAGGCGAGTTCTAACGCGTGCACTCGTTAAAATGAATTCTAAGCGAAAGAATTACCATTACATGCATAAACACTATTTAAGAATTACTTAATTTTTATTCATACGTTGTTAATTGCTTATGGTTTCCACAACCCTAGTTGTGGATTTAGCTACTCATGCTTGAAAGAACAGAATTCATGTTTTGATAAAGAAAATTCATGAACTTACAATTAGAGTAGAAGAAACTCGAAATCTCCAATTGAATTGCAAAGTCAAAATCTTGTAAAACGAAATTAGGAAATCAAATATCTAAAGTTGCAAGTTAATTTCACAAAATACCAAGAACTAAAAGTAAACTATATTGTATAACCCCTAAAAATGAGGTTTACATACCCTATTTATAGAAAAACATGTTCTAAACAAAAAGGAAACGAAATAAGGAAATAAATTTCTGGGACGTGGCTTCATTCGACGACTTTGACCTACGGACTGTGGGTTGACCTACGGTCCGTAGGTCCCTTCCGTAGCTCCATACTTAGACTCTTTTTCATCAGGTTCTGGAACTTCAACTCCCAGAATCAATCGACGGATGTGTAGGATGGCCCATAGGTCGACCTACGGTCCGTCAGTTGCATCCGTGGTTCCACACTTGGTTAGACTTCCCTGATGCTCCATCTACGCCACCCATTGATGAACCGTTGAAGGACCTACGGTCCGTAGGTGACTTCCGTGGGTGGCTCCTTCTGCAGATTTTTAGCTGTCATCTCACTCTACCACGTCCAAGCCTATTTCCTGCAAATATAATACGAAAACATTAATTCTAACACAATATAGCTCTAGACACATACAATTTATTAGTGAAATGTATCAAAAATACCGTAAACTCACGGTATATAAGCGATATGAATGATATGCATGTAAACATCATTAAAAGCATGAGAAAAATATGTTGCCTCCTACCACGGGAAGGCAGTATTTCATGTGACCAGAACCATGCTTCAATTGCTTCAAATCTGAAGAATGTTCAGGGGCATTGTTCATGAAGAACCCCATGAACACCTTAGGAATTTTGTGGATGTTTTTGGGCCATTCATCTTTAAGAACATTTTGCAAGAGTCCATTCGTCTAAGGCTATTTTCATTCTCCTTAACGGGGAAAGCTGCTGGATGGTTAGCCGAGCTACCTAATGCTTCTATCACTTCATGGTACGGGCTGACCGATGCATTCCTTGAGAGAATATTCCCTCCCTCGAAGATGATAAAGCTTAGGGGTAGCATCCAAAACTTTAAAAGGGTGCTTGGTGAACTCTTCATGAGACATGTCTGCGGTTTCAAAAGTTATTATTGCACAGTCCAATACATGGTGTTCCGGACAATGTGTTGCTGCAATACTTCTATTGCAAATTGGATTTTGTTAACAAAGGGCTAGCCAGCCAACTTGTTCAAGGTGGGCTGATGAGGCAGCCATATAAAGTAGTAGTATTGTTTCTTGATAATATGACAAAAATTAACCAATCATGGCATACTAGAGAAGATCAAGTATCTTCTCTACACTTGGGTATGAGCAAGGAGCAAATGGAAAATGATCATGAGCTTGATGAAAATATGTCTAAGATAATGTCCCAACTTGACTTGCTATCCAAGCATGTCATGGGAAGTGGACTTAAGTTGGTCAATGCGGTTGGTACAAGAAGCGGGAAGTGCCCGGAGGATGCCAAATTTGAGGTATTATATAATGAAGAAGTACGATTCTTGGGAAATCAAATGAAGGGTTCTCATCCAAACTACCTAAGAGTAGGTGAGAACCAAGGTTGGAACAAGGAGCGAGGCAATGGTTGGAGAGATCGAGGTGGAAATTGGAGAGAGCGTGAGTTTGAAAAAGATAGATATGTCCCACCTCATGATCGCCCCAAATTAAAAGAGCATGCTAGACCGGAGGCAAACCGAACGGATGAAATTTTAACAAGGATCTTCAACAAGGTTGAAGGGTCCAACAAACTGTTGAAGAATATTAAAATTGACTTCTCCACCTTAACCCAAATGGTCACTTCTCATTTCGTGTCAATCAACCAGCTCGAGACTCAGATGTGTCAACTCTCCTCCCATCTCAATCCAAGGCAAAAGGGAATGTTGCCTAGTGACACTGTCCCAAATCCTAAAAATGATGGTTGATGAGTAAGAATTGTGTCGTGCCACGATGTTAAATAAGACGCTTCTTGAAAGACAACCCAAGTTTATTTTATTATTTTCTATAACGTGTGTTGTGAGTGCAGGTTGAAAAGAAGTCAAAAGGTTGAAAAAGGTAAATTTGGTGATGCCAAAACCGTGTCGGTGATGCGCCAAAATCATTGTGTGGACATCTTCATGTTCACTTTCTGGGCTGAAAAATTGGAATAACGGTACTGTCAACTTCGGCGAGCAGGGCTCTAGTCAGCGATCCACCGAAGTTCACTAAGCAGACTCATCGAGTCCGTGAATTGATCTTTAGGTTTGGTATTCATTCAGGCCTCAACAGCGAGCTTAAGCTCCTTTAGCGATTCGATAAATGCGTTCGGTGACGTAACTCATAGATCGCAGAGTGTGCCTTACATAAAAAGGCCAAGAGGATTTTCAAGTTTTTTTAAAAAAACCTTTCATCTTTTTGAGTTCCTTTTCGTCCCAAGCTCCCCATACTCTTGTTTCTTTGATTTTGTGACCTCTTTTGCGTGGATTTACTTGCTTGGAGTGCATTGTGGTGTTTTCTTCTCGATCCCAGACCTGTATCCCTCATTTTTTGCGTATTTATCATATTTGAGCCTAATTGACCATACCTTTACCCTCAGTCCTATTACAAATCTAAAAGTCCATGAGATCTTGCATGAACTAGGTTGGGTGATGATTGGAAAAGATGGGTAAACCTATGGGATAAAGCTTGCTTGTATTTCCTTTTTGGAGAGTGAGAGTTGTATTGATTCCTAACTTCTTTATTAACATGATTTGTGAGAGCATGAAATCATTCTTGAAGTGAGGGCACTTGAATGCATTTGTTGAAATATGGTTTTGCAATAGAAAAGAAGCTATAGTGAGATTGAGCTTGGATTGATACCGGCTAGTCATCATATGAAGATATTTTATCATGATTGAGTATTGCATTTGCTTGAGAGTAGTCTTGTAGTGGCACTTACATGTTAGCTCTCATTGAGAACTGTTGTAGAAACCCTTGTTGAACTAATTGTGTTCTTGATTTACTTAAGGACAAGCAAAAGTTTATGTACGAGGTGTTAATGAGTATTGGATTTACACTCATTTGAGGCCTTTTTAGTTCAACAATTAGTGTCCTCAATGCCTAAATATGTACTATTATGATAATATTTTGATGATTTGCAGCTATAAAGGCTAAAGAACAAGGCAAGGATGAATACTTGAAAGAAAGACCAAAGATAATGAAAGAAGTGCAAACTCCACACTAGCAGTCGCCTAACCAAAACGATGGACCGCCCAAATGGCCTGACCTTGCCTAAAGTGACAGTGCTCATAACTGAAGATGCTCAATGTAGGTCTACGAACTAAGAAATGAAACGACGACTCACCGAAAATGAAGGGCGAGCAAGATGACCTTCGCCAAAGGTGACAGGACTTGGACGAAAAATGAAGGCTTAAAAGGTGAGCAGAGCTTATATTGGCGATCCACTGAATGTGAAAGATGGACTGAAACGAGTTCTCCGACTGAGGTTCAAACACCTAAAGCCTAAAGCAAAAGAAACGCGATCTAAGGAACAGACGATGATCTGCCGAGTCTACTTGGCGAGCCCGACTAATGTCGCCGAGTTGGTCACACAGTGAATTTTGGGCCAAATTTTGGGAAACTATAAAAATCCCAAAGAGAGAGAAAATGTATCAAATTTTGGAAAAGAATTCTAGTTCCTAAATTTATAGTTTTGGATAGTTAACTTTTGAACTCTTAGAGAAATATTCTTATTTTTGGGGTTTCAGATTTCACACTTGAAATTGACAATTGGAAGTTGAAATTGAAGTGGGTATTGATTATAACTGCTTAATTTGATCACATTTATGGTTGCTATCATGATTGGTATAATTCCTTTACTTTTTATGATGTGTGGCTAAAATCCCAACTCTAGGGTGTAATTATGGGGTTGGGTGTTGATTTGATGTAGTGGGTATTGTGTTTTGCTTTGTTTTATTGCTGTTCATCCATGGATTTAGGCTAATTAGCATGGGCGTTAATTTATGGGTTAAGGTTGCAAACTTAATCCGATTTTTGATCTTTGATTGATCCTCGGAGGAGATCAATCGAAGTGGGTAATTAGTTTAATGCATGCAATTTAGGTTTGATGTCTATGATTTGTTCGAAAGAGAGATTGAGTTGGATCTATTTGTTCAAATATGCCCAAAAGAGAGATTTCATAAGGTAATGGGTGGACTTGTAATTTATATAGATGAGATCGAAAAAAGATTCTATCAATTAGTACTATGAGATAGAAAGAAGATTAGTGTCATTGAAGATGACCCAACTTATCCATGATTGTTAAGCACTATTGAGCAACACAAATACCCCTTTGTGACATCAATTCCAATCCTCACACCCCTAAATTATTCTCTAATTGTTTGAATTTCTTAAATTATAGTTTAATTGTAATACTTGATATCAAAACCATTTTTCGTAAATTTGGTAGAATCATCAACCTTTCTCTTTTAATTGCTACAAATGAATTGACTTGCAATCTAAATTTCCTAGTTGAATTTCATTGCATTATATCACTCTCTGTGGGATCTGACCCTGACTCTTAGTCGGGTATTTTTATTGATGACAACCACTTATTCTCTTACTTGTCTTGAGGATAATTTGAGTATTATCAGCACGAATGGGGCAAGGCAATATACGGTCAAGCATTGACAGCCAATGTGGGTAGTGCCCATGCAGGGACCTCAGTGTGACTTCAGAACCTCTTATGGGATTAACTTCCCCCGAGTGAGTTCGTGCTTAGCACGACTTGCTTTGGCCTTGAAATGTCGGCCTTAGTATCGACACGTGACATCTTATTCAAGGTGTTAGGGTGGGTGTTGGGCGTGCGTCGATGAAGCACTCAGATGAATGATGCATAAGTGGAATTTGACTTGTGTGGTTAGGTTGGATCCCTGCTCGAGCAGTGACATCTAGACCCACGTGTCATCGCACTTCTAGGAAAAGTGAAATCTAGGGTTGTTCAAAGTCAGTTTCATGTTTTACATACCTAATGCATGCCCATGCATTATTCACGCATTATTGGTCACCTTTTTCCCCTTGCATTCCATTTACGGGACCAAAAGCCGCTCTCACATCTCATGCCTTCCTCTCTTTCTTGGATTCTTGGATTCTGTAGACACAGTAGGCATGGGGTCTTCATCAGCTCCTATCTACACAAAATGAATACTCCTTATAAATGACGGTCGTGCTCGCCTTGGACCGGGCCGTGCCTAAATAGGCACGATGGGCCTTTGCGGCGCACGATGTCATTGAGAAAAATTACCTGGTTGATCCTGCCAGTAGTCATATGTTTGTCTCAAAGATTAAGTCATGCATGTGTATGTATGAACTAATTTAGACTGTGAAATTGTGAATGACTCATTAAATCAGTTACAGTTTGTTTGATGGTATCTACTACTTGGATAACCGTAGTATTTCTAGAGCTAATACGTGCAACAAACCTTGAATTTTGGAATAGATGCATTTATTAGGCGGTTTGGTCAAGCTAGTTTTCTGGAAAGCTGCTTTTATACAATTCAGTTATAATTTTCCCTAATTTGGCAAATAATTTTAATTCCTTTTTAGTAAAAATGTGATGAAACAAAATGGATTCTCAGTTCAAAATACCTTGATAATGTGGATGCGGATGTCAATTTTAATATTGGATAATCAATTGTAGGAAACGAGGTACATAGCATTCACAAACAATATAAATAATAAAAAGTGTTCACTATATACTTGCATAACAATTTGGCTTGTTAGTTTAGCTTAATCAATTTTACTATTTTTTGACATCAACACTATGAATTTAAACCTAGGATGATAATAGATGTGGCTTGCCCAACAAAAGCATTTCACATTATTATGCATGAAGCATGGTCTTATGTTCACGCCCTATAAATTTTTTCAGGGGATGGACATCCACGGCGCATGGTGGTCAGGTGCAACAGTGCAAGGCACCCGTTCGGGCTACCATTTGACATCTGCATGTTGTGTTCTGTTTTAGTCAGTTGTGCTAAGCTACCATGTGATGGATTATAATTGAACACCTCTAAGTAACAATCTGTGCTAGAAGCAATAAATGCGCCCGTCGTCTACTGGTCGACCCTGTAGTAGGGACCTCATGCCCCCAAGGGCACGTTTCATTGGCTAAGTCATCGTGAGATGGAAAAGTCAGGATGTCCTTCTTGAAGTACAATTTCCATCAAGCGGCAGGAAGAATCCTTTGCAGACGACTTAAATATGGGATGGGGTATTGTAAGTGGCAGAATGGTACTGCTACCATGATTCATTGAGGATTTGCCCTTTGTCGCTCAGATTCTTCCCCCCCTCAATCCAATCATTTTCTAACTTTTCAAAAATGAGGTTTATGTATTGATTTTTTGAAAAAACGCCACTAAGTTTTGGAAAATAGGTACCAAGAATAACGATGTTGAACTATATGTTCAATCCAAATCAATAACGATGTTACAATTAGAGGTTTTCCATGCCGTCGAGTGCATTTCTCATGCCTAGTGACATGCCAAAGGTCCTGCACGCATCACCCATGAGACATCGGTAGACCCCGATGCACATTGGAAAATCGACATCGACTAAAGCCCGCGCACAATACTAGGCCACTGCACAATAATCGGCAGACCCCTAAGGGACTTCGTCCGAGGCCTTCACACAAGGAACCTGTGCAATATTACTAACCCCTGTGCACATCGGCCAAGCAACATTTGCTGAGGTTCACGCACAATGACATGCCTCTTGATTATCGGCCAAGTGACATTGGCCGGACCATCGCACAATGGACGGTCTCTGTGCACAATGGCCCAGGGATTTCGGTCGAGGCAGTCGCACATCATCCAAGAAACATAAGTCGAGGCCATCGGACAACGATAATCCTCTAGACACATCGTCCAAGTGACATCGTTTGAGGCTAGCAAACAATGGCAGGACGCTACACATATTGGCTGAGGCCCGCACATAAGGGCTGACCCATATGCCTATCACCCAGGTGACATCGATCGAGGCCACCGCACAATGGCAGAACCCTGTATACATCGAGCAAGCGACATTAGCCGAGGCCCGTGCACATGGGCAAGCCGCTAGGTGCATCACCCAGGAAATATTGGCAGACCCCTATGTACATCGGCCAAGAGACATCAGTTGAGGCCCCCGCAAAATGGCAGGCCCTGTGTGATATAAACAAACCCCTACACACTTGGGTCGAGCGACATCGGCCGAGGCCCACACACGAAGCCCATGCATAATATTGACAGACCATGTGCACATCTGCCAAGGGACATTGGCCGAGGCCCGCACAGAACAGTTGGCCTCTGGGATTATCGGTCAATCAACATCGGTCGAGTCCATCATGCAATGACATCAATTTGTGCACAACATCAAAGCGACATCGACCAAGGCCATCGCACAATGGTAGTCCTTCTGCACACATCAGCCAAGCTACATCGGTTGAGGCCATCGCACAATGGCCGACCTCTATGGACATCGGCCAAACGACATTAGCCAAGGCCAGCGAACAATGGTAGGCCCCTATGCACATCGGCTGAGGCCCACGAACATAGGCTAACCCCGATGCTATCTCCCAAGTGACATTGGCCAAGGCCAGCGCACAACGGCAGACACCTAAGCACATCGGCCAAGCGACATCGACCGAGGCCTGTGCACATGGACACACCCCTACGCGCACCAGCTAGGTGACATTTGCTAATGCTTATGCACGTCACCCAAGTGACATCGACCAAGATTCACACATAATGACAGTCCCTGCATGATATCAACAAACCCCTGCGCACATCCATAAAGCGATTTCGATCGAGGCCCACGCACATGGGCAGGTCCCTACGCACATTGCCTAGGTGACATTGGCAGTCTTCTGCGCACATCAGCCAAGCGGCATCGGCCGAGGCCCATGCACAATGGTAGGCCCCTACATGATATTGGCAGACCCTTTCACAGATCGGCCAAGCGATATTAGTCGAGGCCTGCACACAATGTTACGTCTAGGCCCGTGCACAACTGTAGGCCGAGGCCCTTGCACAAAGGCAGGCTGAGGCCATGCACAATAGCTGACCCAGTCCCGCGCACAATGGTAGTCCCCTGTGCCTATCGCCTAGGCAACATTAGCAGGTCCCTGCACGCATCGCCAGGCCCCCGTGTGTGGTGGGGTTTTTATATTTTTTCCTATTTATTTGATTATCTTTTACAGAAAAATTTGGGTTTATAAAAGTTAAATTGTTTTTACAAGTATTATTTTTATTTTTGAAAGTCATTTGGGCAAGTGAAAGTGTGTTTTTCCATTTTTTTAATATATTTTTTTTATTTTCTAGTTTATTTTTAAAAATTTTTTGTTGAAAATTTTGGGTATATAAAAATTATTTGGTTTGAAGCTATTACTTTTATATTTGAAAGTTATTTGTGCAAGTGAAAATGTGTTTGGTGGTGTTTTTATATTTTTTTTGATATTTTTCATATTTATTTGATTATTTTACGGAAAAATATGGGTATATAAAAATTAATTTTGTTTTGTGAAAACTATTATTTTTGATATTTTAAATTCATTTGTTCAAGTGAAAGTGTATTTGGTCGGGTTTTGACATTTTTAAAATATATTTTTACTATTTTTTGATTATTTTACGGAATAGTTTTGGTATATAAAAAATTAAAATTTTCTTTTGAAAACTATTATTTATTATATTTAAAAGTCATCTGTTGATACACCCAAATTATACATCCTTAAAGAAGTATAGACGGTTGTTGTGAAATAAAGAACCTATCAGAGGTTAGGGTCGATCCCACGAGGAATGAGGTCTAGACATAGGCTAATTTACGGTTGATTGTACTTGTAGTCAGATTACTTCCGTAAAGGGGGGGGGGGTTGTAACATAAAAGTTATATTGATTCAATTGAATAGTACGTAACCAAGTAACAAGATTTAATATTTTGTTAAGTCAGTAAAGATGAAACTAGGGTATATGTGTTCCCCACAAGTTCTTAATGTAGTAAACCTTATAATAGTAGCCCTTATCTAGTGTTTAACATGAAAAGTTGGTATGTTAGGAATCTCCTAAGTGGTTGGTCATCCAAATAGGAAATTTCTCCACGCAATTTGGTCGGTGTACATGTGTATGCTTTACTAGCCCTTACCCTTGACCCCATATTAGCCCTCTCACTCTGGGTTTAGGCTATTAGATGACAGATTATCACACCAAATCTCCGTTGTTTAATCTCTTTTTCCATTCGTTACTTCCTTGGTCGGGCAAGTAGGAATAAGGCGGGTTCTAATGTTGGCCACCATTAAAAAGCAATCAAAACGAAGAGATCAACAATACATGCATATCACTATTCAAGGATTACTTAATTATTAACTCTACGTTGTTAATTACTCATGGTTCCCACAACCCTAGTTGTGGATTTAGCTACTAATGCTCGGGTGATCACAATCCATAATAAGTTTGTTAAAATAAATCATGAATTTACAATTAAAGTAGATGAAATCTGAAATCATGAATTGATGAACAAAAGCTATATTAAAAACCAATACTTCAAGAATTAAATGGACAAAGTGTTCACGACATTATTCTAAAATCCAAAAACACAATATATCAAATTGTCTCACTCCCAAAAACATAAATTACAACTAGTATTTATAGACATCGAAATCCTAAGTAGAGTTGAAAAAGGAAATATAGGAAAATTGGCTCGATAGTAAAACCTACGAGTCGTTCTTACGAATCATAGGAATTCCTAAGGTTCGTAGGAACCTTACGTCAAACAAAAGACTTCTTAACTTCTGGAATTTTCTACGAGTATGTTCTATAATCCGTAGAACCTTGCACGACCCGTCCTGGCTTTTTGTCATTCAAGTACTGGAGCTCAAAATCTTTGAACTTTTCCATGAATGGTTTCCACGGCTCGTAGAAGTTCCTACAGCTCGTTAATTGGTCTCGTCGTTTTACACTTAGCTCCAATTTACATTGCCTCAGTCCACGGCTCATTCCTATAGCTGATAGAAAAGTCTATGGCTCGTTTGAGTAGTCAAACATAAAAAATGCTGCCGCTTCAACTCTTTTCATCCCGACTGATTCAAAACCTATTTTCCTGCAAATACAAGCAAAATACCATAAAATCTACTAATAAATGCTTAAGACACACACAAAACTCCAATTTTAAAGCATTAAAAGTGCCATAAATCCACTATACATCAACACCCTCAACTTAAAATCATTGCGTGTCCTCAAGTAACACTATTAACTCTAAACGAACGATGCAAAAATAAACCAAAAACTCAAGCAACCACCTGTCATTTCAACAATCAAAACCTCCACTTTTCACCTTTTTAGCACCGTGCAATCATTAATAAGTTCAACAACAAGCCAACACATGCGGATCAATTTATGACATGGACATACCAACAGATACAATTCACATACACAAATAACAATTGCCAAGATACCAACTCTTTGACAATGTAACTTGTGCCCACACTGCAAAAAAATCCCTTTGTTCACACAAAACCTGAGTTATTTTTAAATTTTAGGGACTCAGTAAAATCTCACTCTCAGAATTGAATTCAATACAGTACATGCACAATACCATAGGCTTGCCCTTTATCTCATATACTTAGACTCTCAAACCATTAAATTAGGATCACTATAGGACTTTCATAGCTTTAAATGTAGGCTCAGTGTAACACCCCAGAACCAGTAGACACTGGCCAACGACCACCACCCACTTGACGGGCCGTGGTCCCTTTGACGATCCGTCAGCGGCTCCGTGGTCGGCCCTCATCAGCTGTTAAGCCAGGGTCATTTTGGTATTTTCCCCTATGCATTGGGCATTTAAACTACGTCATTTTACACCTAAACTACGTCGTCTTACTCAGTTTAAGCTTGATAATTTAGTCAGAAGCGCCAGTTTTCTCAAGAACACGCAGCAGGTTTGCTTCAAGTTTCGGCCCCGAAATCGAAGGATTACTCCGTAGATTTCATCACTAGGTATGTGGAATTTCACTAGTGGGTTCCTTTCATCCACTAGGTCCCTAGAATTCAGTCTGATCCTCGATTCTACATGGCTTGTTTAGATTTGTAAAATCTTGGAGAATTGTTATGATTTCAATTGCTATAGTATCCATAATATAAATATCATGTTCTCTTGGAAACGTTGTTTAGTTCCTTATATGAAACTCAGAACCCTAGTTTGTGTAGATTCTCTTAGTTCATGAATTATACTTTCTAGGTCAGTTAAACAGATAATCATGCTCCAGATTTCGTATGTCACATTATCAGTTTATAAATGTTGCATTCTCAGATTTCATGTCATTACTTTGAGCTATTCAGTATGTCAGTTACATTTATATCATATACATATTCAGTTGGGAGTAGACTTAGCACTGAGTTGGACTCGGGTTCAGCGTACCCTCACAGTCCTAGAACTACGTGCCCCCATAGGATTATAAGTCCCCTCTGTTGGGCATCAAATTTAGTGATCAAGCCAGTCATGCCTTTATACCCCTAGCAAGGTATATTGGGTCATCTCGATGGGGCGTATACATCGGACTCCACGTTTAGCTCATGTGGTTTTATGTCGGTTAATAGTAGCTCCCACAGTCAGACTCTTAGTGCATTTGACCAGGCTTTCAGTATATACTTCAGTATTCAGTTTAGCATGTCATGTTCATGATTAGTACTTGGTCATTGCATTCAGTTTAATTTTTTAGTTATCTTTTCAGTATTCACATTTTTGCTCAGTTATGCCTTGTTCAGCTTATAGATGTTTGTTCAGCCTAGTATCTATAGCTTGCATGCTCAGTACATTCAAAGTACTGACGCATACTCTGCGCTACATCCTTTCATGACGTAGGTTCAGGTACTCAGCATCTAGATCGCGCTTAGATCGATTCTCGGTCAGCATTCAGCAGCTTCAGTGGTGAGTCCTCATATTCCGAGGACAATAGACATGCTTTCATTTTAGTCATTACTTTCAGTTTTCAGTTTTGTTAGAGTTAGCTGGAGAGCATGTCCCAGCAACTCAACTCTGTTAGAGGCCTTTCAGACATAGTAAAATAATCAGCTTGGGTTGATGAGTTTATCTTTTAGTTATTGTTAAACTCTTAGTATGTTTTATACATTCAGATTAGATGGGTATTTCCCATTTTCCCAGTTATATATTGTTTAGCTTCCGCATAGTATTTGTCTTATTCAATATTTTCAGTAAGCTTATGATATGCCAAACACAGGGTTACCTTGGGTCACTCGTGATCCTAGGTCCCGTGTTACGTTAAGGGGGGTAGCCTCGGGGAGTGACACTCAGGGTCAGGTGTGGTGTATTTGGATTTTACGTGACTTTTCAGCCCTCCTTGACATAACATTGGCTATTTTCCAATTTTACAACCAATCTGTCTATCACTTTCATATTACTTTTCTCCTTATTGTTCATTGAACCTCGACTGTGCCTTTGACTTGCTTTTCTTTCTTGTTTCACTTTTCTTCAACTTTTCATTTCAGCTTTTCATTCTTTTATCTTTGTATTTTCTTTATTCTGCCACACCATCTTACACACAATTTTTTTTCTCTTTTCTCATTACACAACTCTTTTCATACCCTTTCTTTTCATGTTTTCCTTATAGTAGCCACTCTCAACTTAGGCTTTTAGCCTGAGTTGAGCTTAACGGTGTCCAAGGAGGGACCAAGGCCAAAACAAAGGGTAACAATTTTCACAGGGAAGGTGAATTGAATAAATTGAAGGAATGGTCTAATTCGGGTTCAATAATTTGGATCAAAGGGAGCATTTTCATTTGGTTGGTTGTTTTCAGGCTTTAGTGGACTCAATTTCAACAATGTTCTATGATATTTTCCTAATTAATAGTTAAATCATCTTAACAAGACTAACGATGCAGGTTCTAGATTGGCATGCATAGTATGAATGAACAACTATCCTCACACACACATGGCACATCGTTTCACTATCAAATTATCAGCATATCTGATTCATGCTTCAACTTAAGTCATGTTATCTAATCGATTCCTATCATGTCATACACAGATCCTACACAGTTGACTTATCAATCACACAAATATAGCACCAACCTCAAAATTTGGAGGGGTATCAATTTTATGCAATATGGACATCATGCTTTTATTTCTAGTCTACTTACAATTTACATCCTAAACATATCGGTTCAAGTGAAATTGAGTTGTCCTTAGGGAAAATGAACACATGGATGAAAACCCCAAGGCATAATCAGAGTGTTCGAGTTATTCAGACTTCACCCTTACACTCATTATAGGTTCAACCCACCCCTACAGAAAACATATGCAATGCCCTTAATGCACTAAAAATAACATACTAAGGGTGAAGACAAACCTATGGCACCTAAGCACTGAAGAACTAGACAGAGGCTTGGGGGTCAGTCAGTGTGGACCCCAGTGAATCAGTAATCGATCACCTATGTATTAACATGTGTGGTGCCATTTATAACACCCTCTAGAGCAATATGAGGAGCACCATCAGTAGTTCCCCTCAATGTTGATTCTTTAGTTACGTGCTATCAAACTCTCTCCTATCTCATCTCCTCATCTAATCTCAACAGCCGCTGGGCAGCCTCAACTTCTCGCCGCTCTTTCTTTCGCGTTCTCCACTTCTTATCCTTGTCAACATGTCATCATCAGTCCGTGTGTGCTTCCCAGCCACACGAGGAGGTTCGTCATCACCAAATAATGCAAATATAATATCACCTCCATCATCTGCGGGTGTAGGGGATGGTGCAGAAGATCCAGAAGCAGCCAATGCATCTACATCAGCCTAGAGTGTCGCCAACTCAGTCTGTAATTTGGAGAGATCTACACTCGGTGTATTCTGGGGCTAGTCTATTATCCATAACTCAAAGGCATCTATCCTCCGTTAAGTGGCCTGAATCTTCTCTTCAATGACAGCTTGCATCCGTGCCTCTGAATCCTCAACCACCTTTCACATCCATGGTTAATGTGTTGTAGTAGCATAGCCATCTGAGTCTCTAGCCGCTAAAGTCTGGCTAGAGGCAAAGTAGTGGGGGCACGTACTATATTATGATCCAGTGAGGAAGTAGGTGGGAGATCAGTCTCAGCAGGCTCACTAGTAGGGGTAGGAATATTGCCCTCTCCGGGCTTCTCCTGTGCGGGTACCTCACCCATAGCTGGCATGTCAATGTGGATACAGTGTCTTAGTACCGCCGGGTTGGCCTCATCACGAATCAGATTGGCGTCTATGGTCTTAGTAATCTCAATCAATTGATCAATAGTAATCACTAGAACATTGGCATCTCTGCACAACCTTAAAATTAGAACCGGGAAAAGCAGAGTAGTAGCCTTCCGAAAGGCTCTCTTGTGGATCTCAATAATCAGTACGTCGGTGAAGTCAATCTCATACCCGTACATTAAACATGCTACAACCACAGTCCGGTCCAAAGTCAAATGATTATTCACCATAGTAGGGGACAGTCTGGCACAGACAGTGGACCACCAAATTTCAGGGAAGCTTTCTTGATAGGGGCTGAAAAAGAATGAACCCAGTGGCGGCAACCCCCTACTCAGAAATATAGTTGGCTACCCATTGCAACAAAATCTCTCTCTGATCCGCGTCCCTCATGGCTGATTTGTTCTGGAATAACTGTATCAGGTAGTCGAACTCAACAGTGTTGATCCGCTGCGCATGAGATGGGTCGTAAATAAAATGGTGGTAGCTAGCAATAACCTCGTATCAAGACCACCAGAAAGAGATGAATCTAGAAAGACCGAATGAGCGAATCACAACTTCACATTTGAGAATGAAACTAAGGCAAATGAGAGAAGCAGCTAAAAAGGACTACCACAACACCCCAAAAGGCCACACTACCCTTCACACACCTTTGACAACTAGAAATCTCCCGACTTCTACTCAAAAGGAACGACACGGAACCAAGGAAACCTCCCATGCCGACTAGGCCCAACAACAGGACAAATCTCAAATCGGGAAAAACATGTATAACAACCTATCTAATAAGGATCGACATCACAACAAAAATACACAACAAGGGTGGCAAAAGGGAAACCAACTGTCTCAACACCCTATCAAAACAAAACCACCAAGGCAAAGGAATGGGGAGTTACTCAAACATAATTCCCAATCATAGAACCATGACCTAATCGATCCTCTACTAAAAGAAACAATCTACATGAGATAAAACACCCACACATAATCCTAAATAAATCTAGCATAACAATTAAAATATGAATAACAAGTCAAATAGGCACAGATGGGTATTAAAACCCCAAAACCACACAAAATAAGAAACAATGGGATAAAACAACTAAATCACATCTAAAGGAGGAATACTTGGAGCCTTGGCTACCAGCCTATAGAAGCATAAAATGGATTGTGCCCGACATTAACCTGGACACTTGAAGTACCATCAACATCACTTAGAGCACCACCTGTGACTGAAGGTGTCGTCAATCCATGAAGCTTACCCAACTGCACATATTTCACCATGGTCCAGTATGGGGACAAGCTCTAGAATGATGTTCAAGCACTCAGTAAATACGACAAGCTCCGACTACCCTAGCCTAGGGAGTAACATATGTCGGTAATGTTGGATAATCTACTCCCACCTTGGGAACTCTCAATACTAGTGGCCAACCGTTCCCTAATAAGAGCAACCCCTACCATTAGAAGCCTAGTGTTAAGATCATGATAATCTACCTGTCTATCTCTATCAAACATAGGACCACTCCTAGCCAACTGTACTGGGGCCCTATGAATATCTCTTAAAATGTGTCCTACGTCACGACACTTGTAACAATCGCCACCAAGACCAACCTGCTGGAAGACCCAATTGAAGTAAAAGGAGCTCCAAAACCAGAAAGCCCAAAATACTCACTATGAGAAGTCTCACCTAAGCGATGCTTGTCGTAGGCCCCCCAAACTACCTCATAACCCCTTGGAACCTGAGGTGCTATTACCATAGGTATGATAGGTCATGAAGGAGAGGATCCTCCCTGAACTAATGCCCACCCCAAAAGTGTAAATGCGGTCATCACTGTACAAATGGCGAGGCATGTTACCACTATCTATGTAAGTCTCTAGGCATGCTTACTCCACAGCCTCACATGACTAACAACCCAGGGAAAAAAAGACCCAACTGCTATCAAATGCTCTGACGCCAACCGGAGTATCAAGGACAACCCTTTGATGAACTTCTGACTCAAATCCTAATCGCGAGGGAATAATGTAGGGCTATGCCTGACCCACTCAATAATCCAAATAGATGCTCAAAAATGGGTGACAAACTCTTCTGGCACTAATCAACCCATCTTTTCCTTGAGGAGCACCCGTAGCAAAAAGAACCACACTCTCATGTGGCGTACCCTTGAAAAGACTCGAACCTCCTATCATTGAATCTAAATGAGTCGAGGTAGTCAATGACCCTATTGGAGCCTGGGCTTCCCCCAAACTCTCTAAATGCTAAACAATATCTCCAACCTGAAAGTCTATGCTTGACTAAGGCTCTCCAACCTGACTGTAACACCTCGGATTTGAAAAGGGAGAAAGTAAAACTTTTAGGATGAAGTCTATATCTACGGGTTCCATCTACGGACCATAGAAGCTTCTATGGGACGTAAGTAGCAACCGTAGGTAGGGGAAAATAAATTATTCAAAACAAGTCCTAGTACCTCTTTTAGGGTTCAACGGGACGGTCTCTCGTTCCTTTTATGAGTCGTAGGTAGGTCTCGTAGGTCACCCCATACTTAGTGAAATTTTAAAGCTTAAAGTTGGTTTCTACGGTTAGCATGTACGGTCCATAGAAAGACCTACGAGCTGTACATAGGTTCCATCAATTTTTGGCCAAATTTAGAGTCTCTGATCACTTTCTACGGATAACCAGTACGCTCCGTGGAAGGACTTACGGACCGTAAGTCAAACTGTAGATGGTGGTCGACAACTATTTTTAAGGGGATTTTGGGTATTTTTCCTAATTTTTTCAACCGTGAACTACATCATTTTACCCCTAAATCTAAACCCTATAAATACCCTTCACCCTTAATAATTTACCCAGCTTATTCATTCTCTCAAATTCTTAAAGTCTCTCCAAGGTTTTCTCCAAAAATCTTCTCTCTAGATCAAGGAAGAAGAAGCTAGGGTTCTTCAAGTTCAAGTCTCCTTTCTTCATCATTGCTTAGGGCTTCAATCAAGGTATGTATAGAGTTCATCCATGGGTACCAATCACCCATTGAGTCCCCAAAGTTTCTTTAATTCTCCAATTCAGTTTCCCAAAATTGATTAGGTTTTTATTCAATTCCTCATGGGTTCTATTTGTATGGATTCAATTTCTTTATTATTATTTTGATGATTTTGACTTAATTACATGATTTTCAACTAATTTCATGTGAACCATGCATTGTTCTATGAATTTTTACTATGAACCCTAACTTACATGAATTGATGAAGAAGCTTGAATCTATGAATGTATTTTTATGAAATCATGCCTATTTTCATGAAATCAAAGTGTATGACTTAAGGAAGCTTATATATGAAGGTATCTATATGTCGTGTGAAGCTTGGCCACATGACATGAATGACATCTAGATTTACCCTCAATGCTTTCCGGGCTATTTTTCTAAATTAGGTCTTGATTAGTATGGTATTCGGATATGCCGTCAATGATTATAGATCATGCTTTAAAAACTATTTACATTAGTAGTAGGGAACTTCTAGCATGAAGTTAATGACTATGGGCCTTAAAAAACTATTATGAAAAGATCATGGTTGGTGAAAGGTTTTCTCACGCATGGTCTAAGGAGCTACCCTATGATGTTTCTAGCTTGTATTAGTATCTTAATTGTACTTTTCCATGGATGATAAAGATGAAAGAGTAATGACTATTTCATGTGATTTATGCTTAGCACCGAGTGAATTACTGGTGAATACCCAGGTCCCATAAACTATGTGCCACCATAGGATGATTGTCTCAGATAGACATTATCTAGTGGATCCACTTTAGCATCAGATCCTTACCTTGGCTAGTGAGGACACCCCTTTTAGGTGTGGGGTAGACACTGGATTCCATGTTATAGCTCGCATGGTCTATATGTCGGTTAATGGTAAGCTTCCCACTAAACGAACAAAGTTAATTACTAATGTTTTATGAAGCTTCCTTTATGAGTTAAAGAAGCATTGACCATGTTTATGATTTATGAATCTTCTTAAACGATTTTACTATGTTTTAACTTGGTCATGCATTTCATGTTTTCGATTATGTCCCCTTTATGATCACGTCTCATGTTTTATTGCATTCCCATCATACTTAGTACATTACATGTACTAATGCATACTTGTGTCTACATTGTTTCACTAATGTAGCTTGACGACTCTTCTCCCTCCATTCGTGGCTAGTTGATTGCATTAGAGATTTGAAGACATGGTAAGTCCTCATACTTCGAGGACAATGTCACTTTTACAACTTTATGTCATTTCTGTTTCACACTTTGTATGTGTTGTATGGGTTACGTCCCAATCACTTTCCTTATGATGTATTATATGGCTTATCGAGACAAATGTTAAACTTCCACTTTGATTCAAAAACTCTTTTGAAATATGAAATGCTATCTTTTGAACTCTTTAAATTCTATTATCTTGTATGATGTAAGTTAAGTGGCTTATGTAGGGCCTCTCGGGGTTCTATACGCCATGTCACGTCTAAGGTGTACTTTGGGTCGTGACACTGACCAAATGCCGAAACTCTGGTAGAGTATGTTGATGCTCTGTCCACGTCCATCGAGTACCTTGTGCTATTCATAGAGTAGATTCCTAAGAAGTTGTTTTAGAGGTTAATCGAAGAAAATGCAAATGAAAAGGAGTCAAACATATAATTTCCTAAGAATGAACTGTAGCCTCCCAAAGATAGTATACAAACGTCTCTACATCAATCGATAGGACTGTACTAGGCACTTGCTCTCATACCAATGATGCCTGTCAACCTAGGGCTCTAATACTAACTTGTCGCGACCCAATTTCTCAAGTAATAATGGCACCTACTACATCCCTCTAGTAGGTAAGCCTACTCCTTATCTTGTAACCATAGTCAATGGGATACCAAGAAAAATATAACAATAAGAAGCAAGAAGCTAAAAGAGATACGAAGACAGAGAAATACACAAAATTAAAATACAAGAAACCATCCCCAAAACCTAGCATCAGTCAGTACTAGAGAATCTAATCAAAACAAGAGTACAAGGCTTTTATAAATACAATATAAGTACAGACTGTCTTGAAAGAAAAATAAAGACTAGTCCTAGCCATAATATATGGAAAATTGTAACTCCAAATTCCAGGAGCTTACCTTACTCTCTAAGTCCTGAGAGCTGCTCCGTACGAGTTCCAAGTAAATAGAGAGAACTCATACTATGATTTGAAGGTTGAAGAACTGTAGTATGAGTACCAATAAGTGGTACTTATTAGGCATCGGCCGACTGAACTCCAAAGATAAAGCAAGTATTAACAATAGTTAATAAGGAAAGTACAACACAAATAACTAAGCATGAAATATAATATGATAGAGAAGCAATAAGGAGCAGAAACAAGATACAAGGTAAGTAACTGAGTCAAGAACATACCGGAATGCAAGCCAACAACCTAGTTACAAACAAGCTATGATACAAGAGTAAACTACCCAAGGTCAAGGGAACTAAAACCAAACATAACTAAGCCACAACCTAACAACTATCAGATCAAAATCACAGGAATACATAATATAGTCAAACAATAACCTAACTGAACCCCCAAAAGCTTGGAAAGTACAAACAACAAACATAACCCAACCTCCCCCCATAAAACCGGAGGGTGCAAACAACAACCAATCATACTGGTGATAGCACATGCACATGAATGCAAGAAATGCACTTGAAACATCAGTTACCAAGTATATACACCTACCCCTGCCTTTATAAGGTGAGGTAGGATCCATGCAACTCCCCTATCCTATATAATGAAAGACACGGTGAGAAAGAGTCATAGGGGATGCGGGAAGCCCATATACATTCCCTCGGCCTGAATTACGTCTTATAACAAGTCATATTTGTCGTGGTATGGGAGGTATGAGTAGCCAAAAACATGCAGGAAAGGGCATCGGTGCGCCGACTAGTCAAGTAAAAGTTGAGCACATCCCACATCCTTAAATGTTTCAAGTATTAAAGGAGCACATCCTCAATGTCTCATAAATCTAAAAAATTAGTTAAACAAGTGATCCAGGTTGTACGGCTCTTATTTAAATTAGTTTACAATAGTAACCAAGTGAAAACAATGTTTCTCCATAAATGGTAATGATGCACCCATGCATGAATGGGGATCGTACCACAAAACATGTGATAATGAGAAACCAATGCCATGTATGTCATCACCAATATTCAAAGAAGACACTCACAATCATATATATAAAATGAACCCTACCATGCTACCAAGGCAGAGAGTACTAACCTGGCGTCCAACTGTTCCTTGACCATCGCCTCGGGCCAAACCATGTAACAACAACTCAATAAAGTATCACATGTTCACACTACTCAGAAAGAGAAGGAAATCAAGAAGAGTTGGTATTCTTTGCATTGAGCTATGAATAGTGTTGGGATATTTTTAGGTTTGTTGTTTTTATGTTTAACCTGTAAGTTTCCTTCGATTTCCTCCATTTCGATTCTTTAATTATGAACTTTTGAATTTTTGTGCATGAGCTATTTTGGTTTAAGCTTGGATTGTGCCCATTTTTGGGGCACAAACTTCTTGAACTTGTTGAGACCCATTGGCCAAACAAATTTATAGATTCCTTGTGCTGGTACCACAATGCCATTTTGTCTCTTTTTGGTCCCATTTTTTAATTATTGTAATTAGGGTATGAATATGAATATATTGACACCAGGATAATTATATTTGATATTGTGGCATCGTTCAAAGGTAGCTCAAAAGTGGAAAGCTCCGGTTTAGAGGTTTGGAGTTACATGTGATCGGCTTAGAGGTAGGCTATGACTTACTATCCTTAGACCTTGCAAATTGATTGTTCTAGCATGATAATTTTCTAAGTATTGGATTGGTATTTAACATGAATCCTTTATATTTACATATTTTTACTGATTTAGCTTCTGTTTGTTATTTCGGGTTATTCTTGAGTTACTTATGATTAGTACATATCCCGTTATCTCCCGTATGTTGAATTTAGGCTAGAATGGCCTTGGTTTTGTTATTTTGGAGCATTAGCCTACATTTTTTAGGCCCACATATGCTTTTTTTTAGAATGAATTGGATTAGATGCGACACTCTAGGCTAGGTTGTGACCTTATGATATCCCTATTTGTATGTGTAATTAGCAGGCTATAGTGAGTCGATTTCATAGACTTGTTTAGGACCCTATTTTCTTTTAAAGTTGTAGTTGACCTGAGGTGAGATTTTGGGAGGGTCTAGTTGGCGGTGTAACTATTCGGACATACGATTTTAAGATAGGTTAGTGTTTCATACTACTGATCCAATGTAAGATTTGTGGAGTTATTATGTTTCTTTGTGACCATTCCGATGAAAGATTTCAGGGTGGAACCGACCTCTTAGATGTAAGATTCTGAGGTCTGTTGGATTCTAATAAGTCTTTTCAATATAAGATTCTAGAAAGGACTAGCAATTCCAATGTAAGATTTCAAGAATTGCTAAGCTATATCAAGGCTTTCTAAGGTGATATTTTGGGTTCGATGTAAGATTTCATAGTGTGCTAGGTTTTTATAAGGATTCCTAATGTAAGACTCTGGGAAGAACTAGCTATTTCGATGTAAGATTTTTGGAGACACTAGGTTTGGGGTTCTGATGTTCATTTTGGAGTTATTTCGTATAGTGTAACCTTTGTGTGTACCCATCGGGCTTATGAGGGTTTGGTCGGGTTATTACTTGTATATTTTTATCGTTGTTATGCCTTGTATGTGGTTTTTGGGCATATGGAGATTTAGTTAGGTTTAAATAACTTTACTGGTACCATTATTTATCGTACTAGCTTTACTTCGAGAAAATTTGTATATTTATTGTATATGTCTAGTCTGTACTAATCTTTTGTAGTAACTTTGCACTGGCATCCACCAGGTTTAGGGTTGGATCTTGTATTTTTTTGTAACACCTCAGAAAATGGAAAAGGAAAAGATAGAATTTTGAGCTACTGGTTGAGACCTACCATTCCATGCTACGGGTCGTAGGAAGTCCTATGGGCCATAAATAGCACTTGTAGGAAGGGCACAATTTTTTGGAAAAATCAAGTCCCATTACCTCATTCTACGATTGACCAGGATGGTTCGCCAAAGGAACTACGAACTATAGAAAGGTCCCATAGAAACGTTCTAGACTTAGTAAAGTTTTCGGTTAAAGTTTACTTCTACAGTAGGTGTCTATGGACCGTAGAAATTTTCACGGGCCGTAGAAGGGTCCTGTAAAATATTGAAGGATTTTTGGGTTCCAGTACTTTGGTCTACGGTTGACCATTACGGCCTGTAGAAAGTCCTACGGACCGTAGGTAGAAACTGTAGGGCTGTCCGATAGTTATTATTTAAGGGTGTTTTGGTCTTTTCCTATGCTCCTAATACCTACACCTTGTCGTTTTATCTATAAAATAGACCCTATAACTGATTTTACTCCTAAGAATCTACCCATTCCTTTTTCATTCACTAAAATCCCCAAAATCTTCTCAAGTTTTTCTCTCTCATGGTAAAGAAAAAGAAACTAGGGTTTCAAGTCAAGTCTCGAATTCCTCTATTGCTTTTGAGCTTTGAGAAGAAAGGTATGTAGGGCTTCATCAATGGGTTCCATTGACCCATTGAGCCCCAAGCTTTTCTCAATTCTCCAAGTCAAATTTCAATCAAAGTGATTAGGTTTTATTCAATTCTTCATGAGTTCCATTTGTGTTGATTCAATTGCTTGAATTTGGTCTTATTTTGATTGTTTTGACACAATACGTGCTTTTCAATTGAAATCACATGAACCCATGCATTGATCATGATTTTGACTATGAACTCTTAACAACATGAATTGATGAAGGAGTTATGAACTTGTGAATGATGTTTTCATGAAGTTATGCACGATTTATGAAAAGGAATATTCTATGATCTAGGTTACTTTAAGATGAGCATCAACGAAATTGTGAAACGTTTTCTCACAGATGGTTTAAGGATCTACTCTATGATGTTTTTATCTTATATTAGTAACTTAATTATGCTATTCCATGCATGATGATATGTTTATGTTTATGACTAATTCCGTTGGGATTTTTATGTAGCACCGAGAGGATATTGAAATGGAGGCTCTAGAGGACAGGTCTCTAGTAGTAATCTTCGTGTCCCTAAGTATGTGCCTCTGTAGGATAGTCTTAAGTGACTAAGCTAGTGGATCCACATAAGCTAGAAGTTTAAGGTCTTTGCCTTGGCAATCAAAGACATCTTTTTTTAATGTTCGAGCAAGACACCGGATTCCATGTTATAACTCACATAGTCTATGTCGGTTAATAATTAATATTCCACCAAACTAACTAAGTTGTTCTTAAAGATTTTATGAAGCTTTACTCATAAATTTAAGATGCATTGTCCATGTTCATGATTCATGATCTCTCTTTAAATTATTTTACTATGATTAACTTGGTCATGCACATAATGTTTTTTATTATGTCCTCTTATGATCATATTTCATGTTTTATGCATATCCCTCATACTTAGTATATCCCATGTACTAATGCTTATTTGTACCTATATTGTTTAATAATGTAGGGTGTGAAGTTTCCTCTCCTTCCGCTCGTGGCTAGTTGGTGATCAGTTGAAGTTCGTAAAGTTGGTAAGTCCTCATGTTCCAAGGACCATAGTGACTTTACTTCATTTTATTATGTTTTAGTTTTCAGACATTGTATGTGGTGTGTGGGTTACATTCAGACCACTTCTTTTGATGTAATATAATGACTTCTCAAGACTATGTTAGACTTCCGCTTTTATGTCAAACTTATTTACGATATGAGACTTTCTACCTTTAGTTCTCGTACTTCTATTATGTTGTGTTGTATGTATGTCAAGTGGCTTGTGTAGGACCTCTTGGGGTCTTATACGGTAACACCTCGGAATTTTAAGAGACTAAATTAGGGCTAAGTATGAGGGCTAGGGCCAAGGAAGAGGGCAAGATCCAAGAGGGGTTTGGGCAGCCTAGGTTTTTCCCAAGCACTGCCCACCATTCCACGCCCACCTTGACGGTTCGTGGTGAGAACCACGAGTCGTGGGAGGTGTCGTGGTGGTGAGGCAGTAGCTATGCCAACTGCCCCAATTGAGGACCCTCTCCATGACAGCCTTGACGGCTCGTGAAGGCCACCACGGCCGTGGGAGGTGTCATGGTCTTGCCTTAGATTTTTAGGGGTTAAGGGAGGGGCTGCCAAGATACTGATCCAAGGACCAAGGAGGGCACCACGACTCGTGGTGAGGACCATGGCTCGTGGGACCTCACGTGGTCACTTGACAGACCACTGTAAGCTAGGGGCAGTTGGATCTTTTCGGTTTTAATTGGATTAATACCATGTCATTTTTTTCTAAGCCTAGGACCTCTATATAAGTCATTTTAACTCTAAAACTCACCCATTCAAGTCATTATTCCCAAAACCCAAAAGAAAATCAAAGATCTTCCTCTCCAAAATATTTCTCTCTCTAGAAACTTGAAGAAGAAGAAGGAGATTCAAGCTAGGGTTCAAGAGCAAGCTTACGTACTTCAATTTCTTTGGGCTTTGATAGTAAGGTATGATAGTTTTCATCCATGGATTCCTTTCATCCATGGAGTTCCTAAATTCTTCAATTTCAAAGATTAGAATTCCCCAATTAAGTTAGGGTTTTCATCAATTATCATGGGTTCTCTAAATTGTTAATTTAAATGATTGAATTATGATCTTCTATGCATGAATTGATGAATTACATTGCTTTTATGATGAATTCCTCCATGAACCCATGTGATCCATATATTTTCAAGTTATGAACTACATGTTGTGGTATTTTGATCTTCAAAGAAGAGTTTTATGAAATTAAGCATATATTACTGGTTTTACATGAATTTATGATGAAATCCATATCTAACCCATGTTGTCTAAGAGTTGATGATTGAAGTTGGGTTTTGACCTCAAGTAGGTGAATTATGGACTTATGCATTGTTTTATGAAATCTATGCAAATATTTTAAGGGTGCTTTGAGAGTAAAGTACCAGTGATGATGTTCTTGTTGTGTTGTTGAAAGGACATTCTCATAAACACATAACTAGCATGATGTGAAAGGTATTCTCACATAGTAAGGATTCTTAGGTTGAAAGGCTTTCTCACCTAATTGAATCAAAGACTAAAAGTGATCATGGATGATGAAAGGTTTTCTCACGAATGGTATAAGGAGCTATCTTAATGAACTAGATTGGTTTGGTTGTCCAAGGGGCACCTTTCCATGATTAATGAAGTCAAGTAAGAAATGACTATTCCATGGGAATTTATGCTCAGCACCGAGTGGATATTGAATATGAGATGGAAGCTCTCACGTCAGTAGAGGCCGGGTTTCCAAAGTAATCTCATGAGATGGGATCCCTCATGTCAGTAGAAGCCGGATTTCTAGTAGCAATCTCCTTAGCCCGTAACTATGTTCCCACATAGGTTGATTAGCTAGTGGATCCTCTAAAGCTAGATATTCATGGTTCTACCTTAGGCAAGTAGAACAACCATTTTCAATGTGGGTAACACCGGGGGATCATGTTATAGCTCACATGGTCTCTTGTCGGTTATGGCTACTTCCACACAAGTAATAATGAACTAAGGTTATTCAAGGAGTATCAAGTATGAGTTCAAAGGTTTTAAAGATGAAGTTAACTTGGATTGACCATGATTAATGACTTATGTTTTATAACTCTTTCATATGATGTTTTAGCTTGGTCAAATGCATGTCATGAAATGAAATGTCCCTTTTAGCATGTTCTTAAATGTTTTATGCATGGCTATCATACTTGGTACATTGTTTTGTACTAACGCATACTCTTGCCTATATTTTTCCCAAATGTAGGGTCTGATATTTAGGGTGGTCAGTTTCGTGGCTAATTGGAGATTTGATTGATTCCCGAGCTTTGGTGAGTCCTCATGCTTCGAGGACGGATTCTTATTTTCTAGTTTCTTTCATGTAATTTCTCTTTTGGACATGATGTATGGGCTAGGCCCAAACTCATTCTATTGTATTAGATGGCTATAATGAGACAAGTATATTAGACTTCCGCTTTGCTTTATAAAATGTTTTGGACTTGGACTATTTTACTCTTATTGTTCTATTTCTTATGTTATGAGGACTAAGTGGCTTGTATAGAGTCCTTTGGGGTTCTATACGTCATGTTACATCTAGGGGGTATCCCTGGGTCGTGATATATACGCCATGTCACATCTAAGATGTACTTTGGGTTGTGACAAACTTGGTATTTAGAGCACAAGGTTTTAGAAAAAGGTCCTAGGATTTCTGACAAATTGCGTTTAGTAGAGTCTTCTTCATGAGTGTGAAACGTACCACATTTATGAATAGGAGGCTATGAAGCATTTAGGAAACTTTATTTCTTTCATTACTCTAAAATTGTTCCATAGAGTCTATCTCTATAAAGATCCTTCTCCTAAATTATGTTCGATCCTTTTCAGGATATAGCCCCTCGAAGAGATTATTTGAGGAGGAATGTGGGTGAGAACATGAAGACCGAGGTTCCTCAAGTTTCGATTGATCCTTTGGCCGAACAAGTGACTCATGCTGAATTCTCAGCTGCTTTCCAAGTGTTGGCTAAAGCTATGATGTCCCAAGCAAATAGAGAAGTTGTTGCTCTCGTGAACCCAAATGTGGCTACGCGGCGACAAGGATAGGAGACTTTACTAGGATGAATCCTCTGGAATTTCATGGTTTCAAGGTTATTGAGGAGCCTCAAGAGTTCATTGATGAAGCGTACAAGATAGTGGGAATTATGAGATCGTCTACGGCTGAGAAGTGAGAATTAGTCGCTTATCAACTTCAAGGTGTTGCTCTAGTTTTTTTTTAATAATAGAAAGGTGATAGGGCGGTTGATGCGGGTCCTCTTTATTGGGAGAAATTCAAGGGAGCTTTTCTTGATCGTTTCTTTCCTCTTGATATGAGAGAAGCAAAAGTGTTTGAATTCATTAATCTTCGACAAGAGAATATGAGTGTGAATGAGTATGCTTTTAAGTTTACTTAATTGGCTAAGTATGCTACAACAATAGTTGCTAACTTAAGGGCAAGGATGATAAATTTTGTGTCGGGTGTTTCCAACTTCATTATAGAAGAGTATCGTACTGCCATGTTGATCAAGGAAATGGATATATCTCATTTGATGATACATGCCCAACAAATTGAGGAGCAATAGCTAAAGGAAAGGGAAAATGAATCCAAGAGAGGGAAAGGACCGGTAATGGTGGCTTTTCTTATTCTAGGTCTGGTGGACAAGGTCGTTCTAAATTTCGACAAAAGCTTTCTGGTCAAGGTTCTTCAAGTGCTCCAACTCCTACGTTCAACAAGGATAGGATGTCTAACCCTTAGCATCAAGGAAGTGGTGGTAATGGATCTTATGTTCCTATTTGCTCTAGGTGTAGAAAGAAACATGGGTCAAGGTTCTTCAAATGCTCCGACTCCTAAGTTCAACAAGGGTAGGGTGTCTAACCCTAAGCCTCAAGGAAGTGGATCTTCTATTTCCATTTGCTCTAGGTGTGGTAAGAAACACGATGACAAATGTTTGGCCAGCACGATGGATGCTTTAATTGTGGAAAGAATGGTCATATGATTAGAAATTGTCTATTGCTTACTACTAAGGGAAGGGAATGCAGGCAAGCTCAACCTAGTGGTTCCAATTTGGGTTCTTCGAAGAAAAACAAATTCTATGCTCTTTACACTCGACATGATCATAACGGTTCTCCAGATGTGGTTACCAGTATGTTGAAATTTTTTCATCTTGATGTTTATGCTTTACTTGATCCAGGTGCTACCTTTTCATTTGTTACTCCCTATGTGGCTATGAGATTTTATGTTGGTCTCGCAATCCTTTCTAATCCATTTCATGTATCTACCCCCGTTGGTGATTCCCAGGTCGAGAATCTGACCCTTGGTTTGCCAAATATCTTATATTATAATCAAACAAGGTGTAACAATTCTTCTCCTCAAGTGACAATGCACTATTTGCACCAATGGCATTTACCCTCTTCATTCGGGTGCCCATCATGTTTAAGCTAAGAGCTCGACATTAGTCATCATTTTAGACATCTCTTCGTCTTCTTCTTCTTCCTTCCTTATCATTTTGCCTGTTATAGTGGAAGAAGCTTCACCCAAAGACTTTTTTTCATCAGTAGTATGACAAGTCATATTAATTTTCTGTACTAGATCAAGACCAATGAAAGACAATGGAAAAGTTAGGCTCCTAAAAGAACCTCCATCCAAGTTATTCACTACGCTTGATTAACCTCATCTAATGATATGTAAAAAATCCGTAGCAATACTTTTTTTATAACCCATGGTTGAAGCAATAACCTTCCTCTTAAACCATAGTTATACTTCATGCATAGCTTCTCTTGGTAGTTGTTGTGTTAATTTCATCTCGTAGTTTAAGCATCTGCAAGGGTGGGAAGAATATCTCTAGAAATGTGGTTTTTGTAAATATGTAATGAACCCTTGATGTAATTCAATAATCCATGAAGTGGCTTCTCTGGTCAATGAGAAAGGAAACAATCTTAGCTGAATAGATTTTTGGCTAACGTTCCACATTCTTAAAGAGAGACAAATATTCACAAAGTTTCTTAGATGTCGTTTGCATCTTCAATTGGTAGCCCTTCCAACAATCCCTCCATTTGTAGGAGGTGAAACGTAGGACTTGTAACATGAAACACGATATTCCCCACCATAGGTGGTAGGTGAATGTCTCCCGCAACACATAACTCAATAGGCTTATCATCAAGATCATTAACAAAATCAGCCATGCTTCCGTTGTCATATTCTTGGCTTATTTTTCCCTATTTTTACAATAAACAACACTATACAACAAAGTAATGAGAAAACAAAAAGCACAAAAGTTTGAATTCAAAAAGAAATAAAAGACGATCATTGTGCCATTTTTGATAAACGCTCAGCTATGTCCTATTTTTCAAGACATAGGCAGTTGTATGCAAAACAATACATAACAGTTAAAGGTTGGGTCAAACACACATATTGGATGATGGGATCACTCTCAAATTAATTTTGTACCCAAAACAAACTAGAAAATTGAATTCTTAGTGCGCGCGACACACACATATATATAACGGAGGGGATTTTGAAACACCTAAAATTTATCAAATGAAATTATCAAAAGTAGGGAATCAACAAAAATATGATCTACCAATATTGGAAATGACTAGAAGTGTGTGTATTATGATGGGGTTTCAACAGTATAGGTAAATATAATCACAACCAAATCGATTGATACATGGATAACGTTTGGTCTAGGCTATATTTGATATTTTCTTGAACTATCAAATGTATATCCCTTGGATTATGTTGAACTCCAAGACCCTTAATAATAAAACAACAAATGTTGCTTGAGTAGATAGACTATCCCTAAATCATATCAATAAATGAGAAATTAATCGAATTATCCTATCTCTAGATCAAATCCATATATTAATTTCACCAAGTCCTCACTATTAAGTTTTACCCAGCTCCATTTTGCTTTCTCAAGTCAAAATAGTGCTAGAGAGCTAATTAATGTTTGCAACCACTGTTTTTACATTAAAACATCAAGACAACAATCAATCATTGCATAAAATTGATTTTAGAACTAATTAATCAACACCCCATTGGGTTTTACACCAAGATCTTACACACACACCCTTAGTTACAAATTTAGTTTCTAATAAGAGAAGAAATAGAGATAATACCCATATAGAAAAACTCCATTTCAAGTTAATTTTATTAACAAAACATTAGATCCAAGCTTAGAATGGTGGAAATATGAGTTTTCTTGCTCTACAAGAAATAGAACCTCTTAGCTATTCTCTATCACTACAAAAAAAATGTCCTTCTAGACTATTCCCTATTGAAAAGAAGATAAAAAAATATAATTAAACAAATCCCTCTACTATTAAAGGAACCATCCAAAGGAAGCATTATATCCTCAAAGTACGTTTTTCCCCTTAAGCTTTTTCTCTTCAACTTGCACAAGATTGGCAAAACGTCGATCTAAATTTGTGCAACACCAATCAAATCGCTTCTTCAGCCTTTCATTTATTTAGTAGCACATGTGTTGGGGTCGGCAGAATGCCTATAAAGAATTGTACATCACTTATGAGTCACCGGTGTGAAGGCACTCTTTCTCCCATCAAGTCAACATTTAGCTAGTAAGATGCCAACTGGCTCCTGCGGGGTGCTAGTTCCTTCGCCGATGTGCTTTAGTGATTTTAAGTTCCAAATCCATGGAACTTAATTTTTCTAAGGAATTTTTGCATATAAGAGAACTATGGCCTAAAAATCCTTTTATTAATATTAAAACAAAGCAATAGTTTATGAATTTGAGTTTAATGAGTTGTTAGAATACCAAATCATCAATAAGTTCCATCATTACCCCGATTTTTTGTCATGACAAGTTGGTATCACATCCTCAAGTTCACCGATGTTATTGGGGAAAAGCTAATTTCTAGTTTAGTCCTACGGATCGATATGGAGATGTTTGTATCATATCTTCGGGAGGCTATATGGTATCTTTCGGAAGATTCTTTCTTTTGATCCTGTATTATGCATCTTTAGTCCTATTGGTGTATGGAATTCTCTTTTGTTTCACTCTTTCATAGATAGTGCACATGAGAGGTGCCACAGTTGGGGTTGATGCACCTTGTTGACAATAAAGCCCCAGTTAGGGCCCAGTTTGGAGGTCGACCCCGAGGTCGTGCACGAGGTGTCTATTCCTTAGTAATTGGTGCGGTTGTAGCCATCCCAGCCACTAATAATGATCAAATTACTCGTATAACAATTCAACAAATAATCATTAGTAATATAATAACCCGACGTATGAGGTCGGGATCAAATTTCATAGGGAATGGTATATGAAAGAATTCAATTACAAAGTCAAATTGTGATTGAATCTATTGTTGTAAGAAGGTAACAAGTTTGGATTATTCCAAATATCAAATTAAGATGCTTTAGTAACTAATTTTAACAAATTAAACTAAAACGAGTGTTTAGCAACTAGAGTAACAATCTAGGAGTGTGTGGAAGAGGGTATTGATTTCAAATAATCGATCAATGTGATTGATCAATAACATTTGTTACCCATGGATAGGGTAGATAAATCTTAAACACACATTGCATTTCTCAATCACAACATGTTTATCATAAGAGCTCTTTTCAGACCATCCCATGTGGAATCTACTAAGCAAATCCATTGCCTTAACATATATTTTCTCTCTCAAGAAAATCTAGCATTTAGAGATGAAACCCCAAATTGCTTTCTCAAGCAAACATGAAATTCAAATATAATATGCAAACATCAAACTAATTACTCACTTTATGCAACCTTTTCCAAGCAATACATGAAGATCTTAAGTAAAATCAAGTTTATAACCTCAATTCATAAATAAAAACGTGATAATCAGTTTTAATCCATGAAAATTAATGTAAAATAGAGCAATATACAAAATTCCACTAAATTAATCAACAACCCATCTTCAATTGCGAATTGGGATTTTAGCTAATCATGGTAAAATTAATAGAAATTATACCAAAAACATTCTCATCCATATAAATTGTTGGATTACAACTTCAAATATAGAATTCTAGCTCCAAATTCACAAAAGAAATGAATTACAAGCTTTCTTAACATACAAGATATTGTAATGTTCTTCTGTACTCTAATTTCAGAAAGTGTAAGATGATTTTTCTCTTTCCTCTTAGCTATTTATACTTTCCCCAAAACTCAGCCAAAATTTTAGTATGTTACTTAGTTTATGAGGTTAGTCGAGCTCACCAACTCACTCTGCGAGTCACCGACTTGTACTTCTTCTCGCCCTTTCTTTCTTGGCTTCAAGCTTCAGGTGTTTGAACCAGAGTTGGTGAGCCCGATGGATCTTGCCGTTCACATTCGGTGAGTTGTTGATTATAACATATGTTTGCCTTTTAGGCCTTCATTCTAACCCATCTCTTATTTCAATTTTGGCGAATGGAACTTATCTCACCGATAGAGTTCGATGGATCGCAGTTTGTTCCTTCATCTCACCAACCTGCCATGAACTTTTCATTAGAAGACTCTGTCATTTTCAGCGAGGTCTGATCACTTTAGGCGAGTTGTCAAGTGCCTTAAGCGAGCATCAACTTCACATTTTTATTTTTTTTATGTTTTAGCCTCTTTTTACATGAATTTGTCCTTACCTTGTCCTTAAGCCTTCATCGCTGCAAAACAATAATTAACTATCATATATGGACATAATATGGCATTGAAGACACTATTTGTTGAGCTTAATAGCCTCAAATGAGTTAAAATCTCTGACTCATCAACACCCCCAACTTAAAATTTTGCTTGTCCTAAAGTAAGTCAATAATTCAATCAGATCAACAAAGGTATCTACAAATAGTGCTTCTTGTGAGTGAACATGCAAGTGCTAAACAAGGCTGATTTAAAGTCTGTACAATTTTCAATTATGCACAAAAAACCTCAAATGATGACTAGTCGGTATCAATCTAAATTCAAGCTCCCGAATGCTCACCCATTATGAAAATCTATGCTTCAACAAAAGTATTCAAGTTCCCTCACAAGAAGACAATTTCATGCTCTTAGAAAGCACATCAACAATGAAGTTAGGAATCAACACAATTTGTCACACTCTCAAAGAGAAATGAATGCATGTTTCAACCATAGGTTTGCCCATATTTTTCAATTATCACATTACCTAGCTTTAGCAAGATCTCAAAGGTCTTTTTCAGGCCGTAGCTGAGGGAAAAGGTATGGTCAATTTGGCTCAGTGGCTTCATCTTTTCAAAGTATTGTTGTTCTCAGCTTCACTTCTTCTCATTTGCTTTCTTCTTTTATACAAAGAGACTCAACCGCATGCAATTCACCACATTAATTTCTTATTTAACTCATTGCACACCCCTTTTATTCCATCATGTCATAAAGATAAACGAAACACCAATTTGTGATACACTTTTTCATTTCGTTTTCTTTTCTTCTCTCCTCTTTTTTTATAAATGGAGGGGTTGCATCTTTTTTCAACAAAAACCAAAGATGACTCTCACACTTCTTTTTCACTTGAATTCTTTCCTCCTTTCTTACCACACCCCAACTTAGGCTTTTGGCCTATGCTAGATATTGATACAAGCCAATGCTTCAAAAAGGATATATGGGTGAGAAGGAAGTGACATTTTTAGGTTAAGAGATTACAATAAGGTTGTCAACAAACGTATTAAGCTCAATAGGTGCGAAAAGGGTTGTACATCCTGATAAGGTAGTCACATTATAGGTATAATAATTGGTCTCACTCTAAAAATTTGTGCCTATGATCATTTCTTGCATTTGCATAAGTTAAACAACTAGACGAACAAGGAAAATTCAAGAAATCCACATACATTATTTTCAAGTAATCCTCACCACACAAGGCACTTCAAACATAATCATTAGACATAACTCTACAAGATAAACTTGTGAGCAATGGTCATTGCAAGTCTCATAATCGGTACATAGTCACAATGGGATGCTAGAAGATTATGCAAGAGTCATGCAATTTGAATTTCCTCAAAACATCAACAAAAACACATTTCTCATCAAAGACATTATTCAAGACATCGATATTGATCATGATCGATACTCGAATGTTGACAATGAGTATGCAAGATCTTCAATCATTCAAACTACTCATAACCATTCTAAATCTGGGGCAATAGAGAAATAGAATAAAACATAAATCAGAGCATCAATATGAGGAATAGTGTCTAAAGGATGGGTTCAACTAGGACCAATGGTGGAGGTCTCCTAAAGGGAACTCTCCATACTAGCCTGCAAATTCAAATCCTCCAAGACCTGCAGCTCTGTAATATCCTCCTCGCTCTGCTGCTCATCTCTCACAAACTCATTCTCATCCATCTTTGGAGTGGAGTCCTCATCAGCCTCATCAATAGTCTGCTTATATACTGTTATAGTCTCACCCACTACAGAGACTTAAGTTGGCTCAAAATTTGATATATCAGGAAGGGGTACCTCGGCACAAAGCATCAAAATGTCTGTGGATTTTAGCTGATTTACATCCCTACTCAAAGAATCCATATTAGCCCTCAAAGTTGTCACATCAATCAACTTTCTTTCCACCTTTTCACTCTCATAAACAAGAGCGGTGAGCATGTCCAATCTAAGCCCATAAGGCGGTAAATAAAGAGCAAAGATCAACCATCTTAGCTATTAAGGGTGCAAGATCAGTCTCCATGGTTATGTCAATCATGGTGGGAACCTTTTTCTCGAGGCGAGAACCTTTAAAATCCAACGAATGGGCACGGGTACCCATCGGGTAAATCGGGGCCTGTGTCAATGGGGCCGGGATGTAGAGGGAGGCACAATAGATATGGAGGGAGTGACAATACCTGAGGGCTCCGTACTAGGAGTTTAAGGTGCAGAATCAGGCTCCAATACAGTAGGGTCCACCTCAAAGGTTGTGTCAGCTAGTGGTGTCTTTCTCCTAGCCATGTCAACTCCCAGATAATCAGCCTCTATCCTTCGGATATCACTAGAGGAGGCTGGGGTAATCCGCATATCGGTCGCCTTCACAAATGGCACTCCGGCTAACTCACATAGCTGAGTAATTAAGAAAGGGAGTGGCAAAGAAGTTTGTTCTTGTCTAGAAGCATCTCCTCCTCAATACTATTGCCCATGTTCAACCTCTCCTTTGCGATGACACATCTTAGTAAAAAATCTTTGGGTTGACAAAGAATAGACTCATTTTAGGATGACATTAGAGTGCTATTAGTAAATCTGAATCAATACCTCGCTACAATATTTATGTATTTCTTTTTATTATTCACCCCATCTACGAGCCATGGGGGAGTCACTTCAGATAAAAAATGTGACAGCCACCCTTTCAAGTCGTCGAGAAGGTGTTTCATACTATCCTTGTAAGTGTTAGTGTCTTTGTCCCCACCACCTAGTATATCATTTATTGATCCGGCCCCACATTGGACCATTTTCCCTTGAATTTCCACCTCTTAAGTTGGTTCATAAACAACTCCTTTTCTTTTCTTTTGAAGCGCCTGGTCATACGCCTCATAAAACTTATGCACCCAAGAAGGTTCGTATGGTGTCTGAGATCGGGTGAATTTATTAAAACCATGATATTTGATAGTGTTCCATACCGCCCGATAGTTGCTCATCACTCCATCAGTTGATAGCCTTTTCTCTTCTGTTCAACAACAATTTCTAATGGGTCACGAATGATTTTGGAACATATTGCACTCCGCCTATTTCGGGTGACCCGAGGAGCTACAACTGAAGAGTTATGGACTGGGGTAGGTAATCTATGAGCCTCCTCTTCACTCTCTATCAAAACAAAGTCTATGAAATCATTGTCGAAAATGTGCTCCTCATTTGTGGATTCTCCACCTTTTATTTTCCCCGCGTCTCAGTAGTTTTCATGGCATTTCTCTCGGCCCTGTCACTCACACGAGTAGAGGTACATGAAGTGGGCTGTTGTCTTTAACTTAGCTCAAATATCACAATACCCTTTTGTCTTTTTCAGGGTAGGGGAGAATCTCTCGGGGATGTCCTCTGGACAACTGATAACTTTGGTCTAGCCATACCTGCATTAAAAAATATTCCAAAACATATATCTGGTGAAGGGTTAGTTGAAAATAATCAAAATGAAGGCTTAATATAAAACCTATCTTGAGGTGCGCCAACAAGATTGGTGAAGCGCCGAACAGGTTCACGAACTAAAATGGACTCAACGACATTGACAGTAGAAACTTATCAAGATTCAGGCAAAAAGGGGAGCTAATGAACAGATCGGTGATTCGTTGAATTCACTCGGTGAACTAGAGAGAGCTCGCCAAAATTGACAGTACGTAGTGTAGACACGTAATTTTTGACCGAACATAGATTTTGCGCTATTTTTATTCCTTAAATATTTCTTCTAGGTATAAATTAAATGCTTTATGCTTCATCGTATTTTAGTAAGTTTATTTTAAAAGATGTGAAAACTACAAAAAAACTATATATTTTCTTTTAGTTTTAGTTTAATAATAAGCTAATGTTTTTTAATTATAATTTAGAGTAGCTATTCATTTATTCATGTATTTTTATTAACTAATATTTTTATAATATTATTATATTTAAAAAAAATTAAAAAAGAAATAACTTACCACTACCCTCACCCCATTACCCATTTCCACCCACATTTACCCCACTTCACCATGCCCATTACCCCAATTCCTCAACCCACTCACCTCACACCTCTCACTAACCTACCAATCACAACACCCCTATACATATACTACAACCATACATCATGAAGAGACCAACAAAATACGTACAAAAAAAAAGAAAGGAAAAAGCACACCCACCCAAAAAAAACTCATTTGCATACTTAGAAGGAAATTACCACCCTCACTTTCACCATACAATTCACACCCCTAACCTTTACTCTCACAAAAACAATATACACAACACACACACACATCACAAAAAAAAGAGCAACATTACACAGTAAAAAAAACTTTTCAACATTCACGCAGAAAAAAAGAAAAAAAAGGGAATCCATTTTATTTTTGGTTTACTTTATTTCAAAAATTCATCAATACATTCACATATTTTCTTTCTTTTTCATTACTACTTTATTTAAACACAACACATATACCATCACAAACAACCCACAAAAATTTGTGGGTGTTCTAATCGTGGTTCGATCAAGATTTTACGGTATTCAACTTTACCTTATCTCTTAATTTATTTCTGAAAGTTGATGTAACTATATGATAAATTTCTTTTACTTTTTGTTTTATTCATAATTTGATTGAAATGAAGAATGAGTTAAGTGTTATATTTTTTGTATGATGAATGAGGATAGTTTAATTGGTGATTATTTTTATTTACTTATTTGTATTCGTTAGTTGTGATATCTTAAAATTAAAGAGGTCATGGCGTTATTCTGGTCTTGAGTTTGATGCAAGAATGATAAAGTAAAGATTGTTAGACTCAAAAGTAAATAAGCTCTTGTTGTTTTATTTTATTGAACAAAAAATGAGATTTATTTTAACTATTCGTTATTGTTTTATGGGATTAGAAAATGTATGTTTAATTCCAACGTTAACTTTTAAAGTAATAAAAATAAAAAATATAAAAATAATCCAAAATTTCATATTGTATTCTAGAAGTTTAGATTTATTTTAATTTATTTAATTTTTCTTTATAAGGAATAAATATTTTCTTTAACGTTAGACAAACATTTAGGCACATTAAAAATATTTGTTTTGATTAAGAATGTGGTTACACATCTTTTTTGAGACATTAAAAAAAATTCAAGGATGCGGCGACGCACCTTGTCCAACAATATAGTTAACTTTTATTAATTTAAAGTAAGACTTATAGACATTTATTAGGTGTGACACACTCGAGAGAATAAATCAGTTATGCTTCTAATCTATTAAATGTCAAGATCAAGAATGTTGTTAGGCTTCTAGGTTGAGACCAAATAAAAGTTCAACAATAAAAATGTGAGTGAAACTGTAGTCTATAAAAATATATCCAAAAATAAGTATAAGTCAATAAAAGTGACCGTGCTAGAACCACGGGACTCGACGGATGCCTAACACCTTTCCCTCGGTCAACAGAATTTCTTACCTGAATTTCTAGTTCGCAGATCAAATAAAGAGTCATTTCCTTTTTATTAGAGATTAAATAAAAAAGATGACTTGGAACACGATAACTCAATTTCAAGTGGCGACTCTAAAAAATTAAAATAATCCCTAATCAATACGTCGCTTAAATTGGAAAAACTCTATCCGGTCGGAAAAGGGGTGTGACATCTCTAGCGATTCCTCTGGGGAATAACTAGAATTCAAGCTTTATTATATTAACTTTGACTTGATTATTATATTTTTTTGATATATTGTGTATGACGGCCTAATGTGCTACTTGTTTCTCATTTATTGCTTTGATATTGTTGAATGTTATTATAAATTATTTTCTTTCACGCATCGTTTCTTAGTTTATAAAAAATACTTCATACACAGTCACAGGAATGCAATTATGCATCCTACTTTCTATTGAGATAAAACTAGAGTGTTTTGACACCTAGTGAAGAATTTTTAGTCACATATGTTAGGCGGGGTTGGATCAGTAATGAAGTCGGAATAGCGCTGCTACCGATAAGTTGCCCCTTCGTAGCTCGAGTTGTCCACTTGAGTAAGCCAGTCTAGACGCCTATCTCCTTTAGGTTCAAGGTTACCACTAGTAGGCTCCGCTTATTTGCATAATTTGTATTTGACTTAGTGACTTGAAACAAGAATTGAGTCTGTCTAGGACAAGTATCCATCTCTTAATTGACTACTTAGATCATTTTCTATGCTACATGAAAATGCATTTATTTAGAAAGTCTTTATAAGTTGACCCATTTAAGTGTGATTAGTGTAGTGAATAAAAAAGTTACCTTTCAATTTATTTTTAAAAAAAGGGAGAAAACACAAAAATATTACTTCTTTTAGAAGTTATTATACATTTCCTAAAAACAAACTAACAAATTTTGCACTACTTACTGAAAAGAATAATAATAGTTTATTTAGATTTTTTTTTGTAAAGTTTATAAAAAAAATTCAACATATTTTAGTTTCATAATACTTTGAATAATTGAATGTGTCAAAAAAAAGTTTTAATATTTAAAAGTTTTTTTTTACTGTCCAATCTGGATGAACTACGCACACCTGATTCTCATCTCAATGAGATATGTAGGCAACTTTCTTTGGGTTCGGTGATATTTATTCAAAAATTTAAAAAAAATCCTTCTTCAAAAAAAAAAAAAAAAGAAGCTCTAGTCTTTATTCAACGAATATTTTTTTTCTTCTTACCTAAAAAAAGTTTTACCTTTATAATGTTTGAACTTTTTGAATTCGTCACTCAAACGAAAAAGTCAAAAAAAAAATTCTTTGTTTATTTTTATTTCATTTTAGCATGAAGTTCAAGATCAAAAATAGATTGTTTCTTAATTTTCTTTTAGAAAATTAAGAAAACAAAATATTTTATCTTAAAATTCTGAAGAAGAAATAGTTTTTATTTAGTAAAAAAAAAATTATGCAAAGATCTTAATCATTTTCTCAAGCGTGTAATGTAGGAAATCCAAATGAAATTGATCAATGCATCATTTTTTTTAAATAGATAAAAATATAAATAAATAATCAAATAATAATAATAAAGAAATAAATATAGTTGAGTGAGTAAGGATTAAACATTAGGTTCTCTAAGCTCATTTTATATATAAAGACATGTGTATTGATGACGTGCATCATGTGGTTATAACTGAAGAAGTTCTAACCCTAACAAGCTTTATTATTCATGCACAGTTAAATTAAGGGTGTTGGTTTGTGGTTAAACTGGCATCTCATCCCTACTATACAAGGTCAAAAAGGAAAAAGAAAATGACCCGCAAAGATAGAAATGAGTCGGACAATGATGAGATCGAAAATCAGATGATTTCATAAGAAATAGTGTCAATAGAAGAAGTAAGGATGCTAAGACAGCAAATGGCGAAAATGTACAAAGCTTGGATGAATGGACAAGCTCCACCGTCTTCAATCCGTGACTATCTAAATACAAATATGCCACCCCTATTTAAGTGTCGACAAGTGATCCCATTTATCCACCTGGATTTGTCTCATGTGCTAACACATCCAATGCCGCTGGAAATTCCACGGTGCGCCCTTTGAATACGCTTATGATGAGTAATCCACTCTTCATGCCAACTGTGCCGACTAATACAGTCCCAACACCTATAATGGAGCCAAAATTCAACTGTGATCCTCCACCCAAAGTTCAATATGATCGAGCTTATACCCCTGAATTGACTTTTAAATTCCAAACTCTTACCTTCACACTCATTAGTATAGTTCCCCTGTTGAAGCTGAAAAAGCTGTTAAGAATGAGGAACATGACGAAATGTCTAGAAAAATGAAGAGCTCGAAACAGAGTGTAAGAGATATGCAAGGATTGGGAAATCACATAAGTGTCTCATTCAATGATTTGTGCATGTTTCCCCATGTTCATCTGCTCATCGATTTTAAAACTCTAAAGTTTGAGAAATATGATGGACATGGAGATCCTGTAGCTCATTTAAAGAGATATTGCAATCAACTGAGAGGTGTTGGAAGCAAAGAAAAATTGCTCATGGCTTATTTTGGAAAAAGTTTGATGGAAATTGCCTTAGAATGGTTCATAGATCAAGATACTTCTAACTGGCATACATGGAATGATTTGGCTTGATGTTTTGTTCAACAATTTCAATATAACATTGACATAGTTTCAGATCGTACTTCACTTGTCAACATGAGGAAAAAGACCACAGAAATTTTTTATGAATATGCTATTAGGTGGAGGGAGCAAGCTACTAGGGTTAAGCCGCCAATGAAAGAGTCTGAAATGATTGATGTTTTCCTCCAAGGGCAAGAACCAGACTACTTTCATTATTTACTTTTCGTTGTTGGAAAAACATTCGCCGAAGTTATTAAGATCGGTGAAATGCTGGAAAATGACATCAAATCTGGAAAAATTGTAAGTCAAGCTGCCTTGAAAGCCACTACACATGTGATTAAAAATAAATCAGGAAATCTTGGGGGGAAGAAAATGAAAGAGGATGTAGCAAATGTTGTGTCAGACACACAAAATGGTCCAAGGGGTCCAGTTTATCAATATGCACCACCTCAATTCCATCACTATCTCCCCATGCAAGACACACAATACTCGATTGTCCCACCTCAATATGTAGTCTATAGTGCACAACCATAGGCACATCCACCAAACTATCCTCAATGGTAAGCACCAACACATCAAAATGTTCGTCCTTCTTCTAAAAAATTTCCATCACCTTATAATCTCTGTCCAAAATAGGGATTTGAAAGAGGTCAAAGACCTATTACAACCTCACACCAATTGACGAGTCTTACACAAGTTTATTTGAGAAATTGAAACGTTTGAATATGATAGAGCCGATTTCTCAAAATTATGCAGATCCACGTTCAAAAGGTTTCAATCCTGTAGCACGATGTGCATACCATTTTGATGCTCAGGGAACAGTATTGAAGATTGCCGAACTTTGAAAAGTGAGGTGGAAAGGATAATCCAAGCAAAGATGATTGTGGTCCAAAATGATAACCCCCCAAATGTTACTCAAAATCCTCTACCAGCACCTAATGATGCACACTTCATGGAGATGATATGTGATAAAAATAAATATGACAATTCTCTCAATTCTAAATAAGTGACAATTGAAATTGGTGGAGCTTTCACGAAGGCTAACGTGCAAAAGAGTGTCTAAGAAGTAAAGTTTGGTGATTGAGAGACACTCTTCTTTTCTCTAGAAAAGAGTGTATGGATAGTTTATTTTGTCATCATTTCTGCTATGCAATTCCTTTTTTTTATTTTATTTTAGTAAGTCAGACCCTTCTATCATTTCTCTTATGTGCTTGTTTGTTGAGTCTTATTGTAGTTTGGGTTATTATAGAGTTGCAACTTAAAATTTAGTTTGTTGTCTTGTCATCAAGTCTTCTTTTATCTTAATAATCTTTGTTTTGTGTCACTTTGATTCGTTCTATTTGGCTTTCCATATATGCATCTCTTTTCAATTATGTTTTTGTAACATGATATGCAAGAGGATTTGGTTAGATATTAAGATTATATCTAGTCATGGAATGAATAGACCAAAGAAGTTAAAAAGAAAATATTTGAAGAAATTAATAAAGGGCTTAAACACCTTGATACGTCCTTTAGTATAAAAAATGGTTGAAAATATAAATTTCATTTAAATTGACATATGTCATTTGTTGTCAAGAAGGTATTACTCAAACGGAGATTTCAAGCTGACAATTGGAACAAAAATGATGTACATATCCATCAATGCATACATTGCAAAGAGATACTGTATGATTTTCACTTCACATATTAAAGGGCATGCTTGTATTTTCCATTTTTAATAATTCATATGACGAATGCATTTCATTTTACTATTCAAAAATCGTGTAATCTTTTGCTACCCCTTTTGAGCCTTAATTTTATTCTCTTTCATAACCTCTTTTGGAATCAAAATACAGTCAAAAAAGAAAAAGAAAAAGAAAAGAGTCACAAATTCAAAAAGAAAAAAAGAGAAGTCATAAAAAAGAGTCAAGAAAAAAAGAGTTAAAAAAAAGGTTGAAAAAAGAATCAATAACAACAAAAGAACAAACTTCCTGAACTACGTTCGACCTGATTCTTGCTTTGACAAGATACGTAGGCAACCCTATTCTGAGGTTCGGTCCAATCAAAAAAAAATATAAAAAGTCATCATCACAAAAACTGGGGGAAAAAAGAGTTTTTTATTTTTACAAAAAGAGTCGATTCGAAAAGTTGTAAGTTTTAACCATGTTACGAGTATTATATTTGAGCTTTCATCCCTTTCTTTGTGATTTTATCCAAATGTCACGTTACAATTCAAATAAAGATCTTCTGATCAATTTTGAACAATGACAAGTCAAGAAAGATTTCGGTGTTGATTATTATATAAGAAAAAATATCATGTCACTCGCATAAAGAGTGAAAAATGAGAAAATCTTATCGATGAAAATCCTCGAAAGAACTATAAGAGATCATTTGAGTTGAGAGAAAGTTAAAAATAAGAGAGTCTTATTGGTGAAAACATCCATGGCACTATAAGGCGATGGTGAGTGAGAAACATATAAAATGAGAGAGATTTGTTGTAAAAAATCTTTCAAGGCACCACAAGTCGAATGTGAGGCATGAATCTAGTGCAAAAGTTTGATTATAAAATTCTAACTTCAGAAGGTTGAAAGTTTGACAAAGATAAAGTTTAGATTGATTGGATAGATCAAGTCATTCAATCCCACATGCATGTCATGATCAGTAGAATTGACCACCACTCTCAAAGGAGTCCATTTTTATTTTCATTTTTATTTTTATTTTCTCTCAAAAGGGTCAAATATTTTTATTAGTATTATTATTATTATTATTATTATTATTATTATTATTATTATTATTATTATTATTATTATTATTATTATTATTATTATTGTCTCTCAATTCAGTTTGTAATTTTTCCTTAAGTTAGTCTTCAGTAAAACAAGCAGAAAATGATTTCAAAATTGCTATCATCTCTTCAATTGCACAAAACAAAGTTTGTGCAGCACATCAAACGTGACATGGTTCAATAGTGATATGCATAGTAACTTGTTGACAATTGACAATTTTTGAGAATTTATATGAATACAAGATTCAATGATTGTTAGAGGGGTGGAAACAATATAACAAATATGAAGTTTGAAGTTCTGAACAACTAGAGATATTTTAAAGATTATCAAGGTGGGCTGACTAGCAAACGGAAACAGTCTGCCCCAGCTGATATGGTTCAACATTGTAATAACAGAAGCAATCATCTTCAAAGCCAAGGCCACAAATCGATCACTAATTTAAAACTCACAATTTATTTTTTAAACAGAAGGCTTTGTTGCTGAAATAAACATTATTTCACAGGTTCAAATTGGATAACAGAGTAACAATAAAAACCTATCACCATTTTTTTTATGCTTGAACGAATAGTTATTTTTATTTTCTCCTAGGATAAACACTTCCTAGTCTGAGACGTTATTTTTTATTTTCTCCTAGGATAAACACTTCCTAGTCTACGACAATTATTTCTTATTTTCTCCTAAGATAAACACTTCATATTCTGAGACAGTTATTTTTTATTTTCTCCTAGGATAAACATTTCCTAGTCCGAGAGATTTATTTTTTATTTTCTCCTAGGATAAGCACTTCCTAGTCTAAGATCGTTATCTTTTATTTTCTCCTAGGATAAACATTTTCTGGTGTGAGAAAGTATTTTTATTTTCTCCTAGGATGAACTCTTCCTAGTCTGAGACTGTTATTTTTTATTTTCTCCTAGGATAAACACTTCCTAGTCTGAGACAGTTATATTTTGTTTTCTCCTAGGATAAACATTTCCTAGTCTGAGACAATTATTTTTATTTTTTTTAAGGATTAATATTTCCTAGTCTGAGATGATATTTTTATTTTTCTCCTAGGATAAACACTTCCTAGTCTGAGAGGTTTATTTTTTATTTTCTCCTAGGATAAACACTTCCTAGTCTGACACTGTTATTTTTTATTTTTCTCCTAAGATAAACACTTCCTAGTCTGAGATGTTTATTTTTTATTTTCTCCTAGAATAAGCACTTCCTAGTCTGAGATGTTTATTTTTCATATTTCTCCTAGGATAAGCACTTTCTAGTCTGAGATGTTTATTTTTCATTTTCTCCTAGGATGAGCATTTCCTAGACTGAGATGTTTATTTTTCATTTTTCTCCTAGGATAAACACTTCCTAGTTTGAGAGGTTAATTTTTTATTTTCTCCTAGGATAAACACTTCCTAGTCTGAGACCGTTGTTTTTTATTTTTCTCCTAGGATAAACACTTCCAAGTCTGAGATATTTATTTTTCAATTTCTCCTAGGATAAGCACTTTCTATTCTGAGATGTTTATTTTTCATTTTTCTCCTAGAATAAGCACTTTCTAGTCTGAGATGTTTATTTTTCATTTTTCTCCTAGGATAAGCACTTCCTAGTCTGAGATGTTTATTTTTCATTTTTCTCCTAAGATAAGCACTTCCTAGTTTGAGTTTATTTTATTTATTTATTTATTTATTTTTGTTTAATTCACATTTGCTAATAACTTCACAAAAAAATTTCCAGAGAAAACTGGGGCAAAATTTTTATTTATTTCTTTTGTTTGTGATGGTTTTCAGGTTTCTTCAAGAGAAACATGGATTTAAAATTCAAGAACAAAGTTTCAACTCTTTCCAGAATAATCAATCCCCATGATAGCAAGAATCAGCTTCTTCAATGCATGTAGCAACCTGACATCATGACACCTACTTCTATTCAACTACTAATCAACAAAACAAGCAGGCATTCAAGAACATTTTCAAATTGTCATTTTTGAAGAGTGTCAAAAGCTCACTCAAAGTGGCAAATTAAGCATTGAATTTCATTCAAAATCAAGATACTCACCAAAAATCAAGGTGATATCTCAAAGTCAAGACTCAAGTGAAGACTAAAGAGAAGTTGCATAGATAAGAGCTTGTACTTTTATTTTCTATTTGACTAGTAGCTTTTATTTTTTATGTAAGGATAGGAGTCGCGATCTGGAGCCTTGATGGAACCTCACATGACCTCTAACTCATCATTTCATCTTCTTGAACTACACACAACCTAATTCCCTTACAACCCAGGATATGTAGTGTAACACCCCAAAAATTTTTTAAGCTAAGACTCGAACCATTGTTCGTTGTGAGTAAGATTTTACCAAGGAATTTAAAATTTTCTTAAGTGTTAAGGTCACTAGGTGTAGCACCTTGAGTTCCAAAAATAATTAAAGAGAGTTCATTCAAGTCATTCCTAAGTTCTTCTAAGTTTTGGGTCTACTTCAAACAACCATAACTTTCAGTACATGATGAGTTAGGAGGCCCATAAAATATCTAATTAAAGGTCTTCGAGTCTTCTTTCCAACGCCGCTGAGTTTGCTAAATTTTGAGCTCTGAGTAAAAAGTTATGACTGATTTACTAACGACGCTCTAACCTGGCCGCAGCTCTGCGATGGCTGCGCGTTGCGGAGCCAATACGGACCTCACTGCTTGCTGAAAAATTATTCCGACTCCTACCTCATTTTAGTTATTTCTTTTACGATATTTTAGTCCTAAAAACCCTTAGGAGGTCATCTAAATTTCCTTAAACGTGTAGAAAAATCAGTTTTCATAAATCAAACCCTCTCATCCACTCCAAAAATTCTACGCTCAAGAAATTCAAGAAACGCTAAGGCTATGGTTCTTCTTCCAAGATTTTCCTTCAAGTTTCTTCAAGAAGATGGTTCTTTCAGGTATGTAAGCTTTCATAGTGTTGGGTTTGTTCGCCGACACGCCAATCATGAGTTTATTTTACGAATTTTATCCATGAGAATTAGTATATTGATAATCTTGTTGAGTTCTTGAGGTTTTGTGCTTCATTCTTTGATAATGAAGTTCTCAATGAGTTATAGAGGTGAGGGTTTTCGAATAAGATGAGTTAAGTGATAGTTCCTTGAGTGGGTTTCCCTGAGATTGTCTTGGTTTAAAAGAATTCGTGAGTTTTGACCTTAGAATTGCAGTAGGTATGAGATTATTCAAGTTTGGGAGAGGAAGAAAAGATCGGACAAAATTACGTGCCCAGTTCCACGTCGCGGAGGTGTTTTAAACATTAAGTCCCCAGAAAAGTACCCCCCCTCTCTGCGTCGCAGAGAGGATACGGAGTCCACTGTCCCAAAATTTATTTTTGCGACCAAAAATTTAATTCATCTTCCGTGTCGCGCCAGTGTCCTTCAGTTTGTGTCTTCACTCAGTTCTTATTATCAACTATCTAAACTTCATTTAATCATTGATAGATCCGATATATCGAATCATGATCCTTGAATTCATAATTCAAATTCAAGAAAGAGTTAAGAGTAGAGTTAAATTGTGAATCCCTTTGAGATCAACTATCGATTTGAGTTAAGTATTGAAGAAGTAAGTATGAGAATGAGAAGAGTCGTATATATGAGTTCCATATTGTTATTTAGACCCTTGAGTCGAGTCGTTCATGCCCATAAATTCCGCATGAACTCCATCAGTTGAGCATCTTTGAGAGGAGTAGTATCTCAAAGTTCTAAGTCTTGAGTATCGAGTTTCTAACCCTTTTGAGATTATATTCCTAATCATGGGACTATTACATGTTATCCATGAAGTCCTTGAGTTGATTAGTTCATGTCCATAATTCCGCATGAACCCTATAAGTCGAGCAGTCTGGAGATGAGAAGTATATTTGAGTCCCTGAGTTGAGTAGTTCATGCCCATAATTCTGTATGAACCCTCTGAGTCGAGCATTCTTGAAACGAGTATTACCATTGAAGTTCTTGGGTTCTGAGTTGTTGAGTCTCGAGTATTGAGTTCTATGTATGGTTATTGAAAACCTTGAATTGAGTCGTTCACGTCCATAATTCGGCATGAACTTTATTTTGAGAAGTCTTTTACAAATTCTTCTAAACTTGTTTTAAGACTTGAGCACTTGAGTTGAGAAAGAGTAGAGTCGAGTTCATTTTCTTTAAAATGATATATGGGAACTAAGTATTCCCAAGTGTAAATGTTTTCACATTTAAAAGAGGAGGAAACTGAGATTTCCAAAAGAGTTTTGAGCAGTTTGGGTAACATCTGTTTTAGAGAAAGATTTTGAGTAATAATCTCAAACCACAGAAAGAGTTATGCTTTTAAACATATGAGCTGAGTATATTTTGGGAGTAGTATTGAGCACCGATATGGGGACGAGTTCAGATAACTCAAGTCTCCATAAACCATGTAGCCACGTGGGTAGAAAGGGTCATACTTTTTAGATGATTCCTTAATGCTTTTTAGCATAGACTAGTGGATCCACTTAGTTGAGAGGTTTTATACCCCAGCAAGGTATAGGACAGTTCTGGCAGCGTGGGCGAGATGTTGTATCATCACATAGCTCATAGTGATGGTTGTCGGTTAGAGAAACTCCCACAGACTTATATTGTATTTTTATATACAAACTGAGTTATTATTGTATTCTTCAATACATTGAGTTGTTATCTATTGTTTTAAAAGCTTTCCATATATTGCATCTCTTATTGTTTCTTTATCTTGAGTTGAATATCCAGAGTATCATATCTTTGAGTTAAGTATCATATCTTTGATTTGAGTATCATATCTTTGAGTGGAGTATCTTATTCTTGAGTTGAGTGAGTTGAGAAGAGGTAAGTATGTTTCATTTTTATCAAGTTCAAGCTTATGTTATGCTTTAGAATTTCCCTTACATACTCGTACATTCCATGTACTGAGCCATTTGATTCAGGATCATCAACAGGCGCTTCGTTGATACCACTTGCAGTTCCAGTTAGCTATGGTGAGCCTCCTTGCTTCCGGAGGATTTCATTTACTTTTCAGTTTTGTCAGGATGTCGTGGGTCTTGTCCCGACTTCCATCTTTGTCATTTAGAGTCTTCATAGATAGACAGTAGAGTTTGAGAAGTCTGTTTCATTTATCTTATTAAAAGTTTTAAAGACTTGAGTTGCCTATTTCTGGCGAGTTGAATATACTATTTTATTCAGAGTTTATCATTTGAGTTAAAGATTTATAATTGAGTTCAATGAATTTTATTCAGTTTTAAGCTTTGTATGCTTGAGTTAGTCTTCCGCTTGTAGTCAGCCAGGATGAGGGTTCACTTGGGGGCCAGCAATGGTTCTTGAGTGCTGGCCACGTCCAGGGTGTAGGCTCGGATCGTGACATGTAGGCTGTCCAAAACAAGGACTCGATCGCTTATTTTTCTTTCAAATAAGAGTCCGGTCAAAACCTGTCGCATTGTCTACTTCTCTGTCTGAAAACTCTTCGTGTTTCCAGTCAAAGAGGGGAAAACTATAGACACGTAATTTTTGATCGAACATAGATTTTACACTATTTTTATTCCTTAAATATTTCTTCTAGGTCTAAATTAAATACTTTATGTTTCTCGTATTTTAGTAAGTTTATTTTAAAACATGTGAAAACTACAAAAAAAACTATATATTTTCTTTTAGTTTTAGTTTAATAATAAGCTAGTATTTTTTAGTTATAATTTAGAGTAGCTATTCATTTATTCATGTATTTTTATTAGCTAATATTTAATATTTAATTTTGTTTTTTTATAAAAAAGAAATAACTTACCACTACCCTCACTCCATTACCCATTTTCACCCACATTTACCCCACTTCACCATGCACATTACCCCCATTACCCCAATTCCTCAACCCACTCACCTCACACCTCTCACTAACCTACCAATCACAACACCCCTATACATATATTAAAACCATACATCATGAAGATACCAACAAAAAACGTACAAAAAAAAGAAAGAAAAAATCACACCCACCCAAAAAAATACAATTTGCATACTTAGAAGGAAATTACCACCCTCACTTTCACCATACAATTCACACCCCTAACGTTTACTCTCACAAAAATAATATACACAACACACACACGCACAACACAAAAAAAAAGAGCAACATTACACAGCAAAAAAAAACTTTTCAACATTCACGCAGAAAAAAAAAGAGACAAGGGAATCCATTTTATTTTTAGTTTACTTTTCTTTCAAAAATTCATCAATACATTCACATATTTTCTTCCTTTTTCATTACTACTATATATAAACACAACACAAATACCATCACAAGCAACCTACAAAAACTTGTGGGTGTTCTAATCGTTGTTCGGTCAAGATTTTATAGTATTCAACTTTACCTTATCTCTTAATTTATTTATGGAAGTTGATGTAACTATATGAAAATTTTCTTTTATTTTTTATTTTATTCATAATTTGATTGAAATGAAGAATGAGTTAAGTGTTATATTTTTTGTATGATGAATGAGGATAGTTTAATCGGTGATTATTTTAATTTACTTATTTTTATTCGTTAGTTGTGATCTCTTAAAAATAAAGAGGTCATGGCGTTATTCTGGTCTTGAGTTTGATGCAAGAATGATAAAGTAAATATTGTTAGACTCAAAAGTAAATAAGCTATTGTTGTTTTATTTTATCGAACAAAAAATGAGATTTGTTTTAACAATTCGTTATTGTTTTATGGAATTAGAAAATGTATGTTTAATTCTAACGTTAACTTTTAAAGTAATAAAAATAAAAAATATAGAAATAATCCAAAATTTCATATTGTATTCTAGAAGTTTAGATTTATTTTAATTTATTTAATTTTTCTTTATAAGGAATAAATATTTTCTTTAACGTTAGACGAACATTTAGGCACATTAAAAATATTTGTTTTGATTAAGAATGTGGTTACACATCTTTTTTGAGACATTAAAAAATAAACTCAAGGATGCGGCGACACACCTTGTCCAATAATATAGTTAACTTTTATTAATTTAAAGTAAGACTTATAGACATTTATTAGGTGTGACACACTCGAGAGAATAAAACAGTTATGTTTCTAATCTATTAAATGTCAAGATCAAGAATGTTGTTAGGCATCTAGGTTAAGATAAAATAAAAGTTCAACAATAAAAATATGAGTGAAACTATAGTCTATAAAAATATATCTAAAAATAAGTATAAGTCAATAAAAGTGACCGTGCTAGAACCACGGGACTCGAGGGATGCCTAACACCTTCCCCTCGGTCAACAGAATTCCTTACCTGAATTTCTAGTTCGCAAACAAATAAAGAGTCATTTCCTTTTGATTAGGGATTAAACAAAAAGGTGATTTGGAACACGATAACTCAATTTCAAGTGGCGACTCTGAAAAATTAAAACAATCTCTAATCAATATGTCGCTTAAATTGGAAAAACTCTATCCAGTCGGACAAGGGGTGTGACACTTAGGTTCAACGATTCTCAACAAGGGTGAGCTGGGACTTATAGATTCACAAAATTACCTCGGCAAGCTCGACGAAGCTCGTCAAATAGGTAATTTACAGCCCTTCATCTACGTTTTTAAAGTTTGACTCAATTTTCCAATAATGATCAAAGGCCGCACATAATTTGCACAATAAAACTACTACCCAACACTTCAATCAACTACGAGTACTCAAATTTCCCCCAAATTTCAATATTAAACAACAAAGTGACGATTTTCACTTAAGAAGAATGTTACCCAATCTATCATTACAAAAATTCAAGCTGCTCTGTTGACTAGAGGCTAATCAGACTTCACCCAATTGATACACAAGAAAGACCCACAGAGCATAATCAATTTCAACTAATAACCTCAATACCCACAAAATTTAATGCAAAGACAATGATTTGACATTTACCAATATTGGGTGACCAAACATTCACATTAAATCAAACCCCAACACGATTAAGCACAAAACAAAGCAACAAAAAACTCAAGGTCATGATCAACTAGTTCATCAAGCATGAATGAAAAATTTATTCGAGAACCAACCTCAAGAGTCGGTAACAAGCAATCAAAGGGAACAAGGGTTTGGGGCACAATTGATTCTCCAAAAATACGCAATCCATGAGAGAAAATTGAAGATAAAATTGCAAAGAAACTACTTAGAATTATGTCTTATAAGGTGGGGAAGAATAACAGTTTAGGAATTTTAATTGAAATTGTGTTTAAAGGGCCAAAGACCCTTGGTCTTTCAAGTGATGACCACTCGGTGAGCTTCGACTAACGTTGTCGAACTGATTCGGTGATTCACCAAAGGAGCTCAAGCTCGCAAACCTCTCATCCTCAGTTCATATAACTCAAATTTCAACTCGGTGAACCCGATTCATCTTGACAATGAAGATAGATGACTCATTGAATGAGAATTTGTTCACCAAAGTTGACAGAACCATTTTCAAATTCTTGGAGCCAACAAGGCGAGCAAAGATAAGCTCGCCAAATCTACTCAGTGGCTCGCAACCTAGGTGTGCATCCTTCCAATCTTTCCTGAACTTGGGGACTTTACTCCAACCTACACATGCAACACACTTTATTGAAAAATACTAAAAACTTAGGTTGCCTCCCATGAAGCACCTTATTTAATGTCATGGTACGACGTAGACATGCCTTCAAGAATCATTTTTCAGGTTGGCAACCGTGTCACTTGGTAAACTCCCTCTTTGTCTTGGATCTAAATGAGCTAAAATATGGCCCATTTGAGCTTCAATTTGCTTTATTTACACTAAGTGAGAAGTGACGGTTTAGGTAAAAGTGGAGAAATCACTCTTCGGTTCTTTCAATACCTTGTGAGACCCTTCTACCTTGTTAAAGATTCTTACCAACATATCATCGGTCTGAAAACTTTCTGAATCTGCTTATTGTTCCTTTGGCTTGGGACAGTCATGAGGTGTCACATATCTATCTTTGTCACCTTCTAGCTTCCTCCAGTTTGTGCCTCTATCATGCAAATCTCTTTCACAGTCATTCCAATCATTTTCACGATATTTTTTTCCAACCTTGATTCCCGCCCGACCTTGGATAGCTTGGGCGAGAACCCCCCCCACTTGGTTTCTTAAAAGTTGGACCTCTTCATCATACATAACTTCGAATTTTGCATTCTCTGGGATCAACCCACTACTTCCACTTACCACATTCATCGACTTGAATCCACCTCATGACATGCTTTGACAACAAGTCAAATTGGGTCATCATTTTTGCCATATTCTGATCATGCTCTTTGTTCTTCTCTAGTTGCTCTTTAGTCAATCCCAAGTTGAGAAGAGACACTTGATCTTCCCTTGTGTGTCATGCACGATTGATCTTGGTCATCTCATCAAGCAAAGTCAAAGCCACTTCAAATAGTTGTCACATGATTCCACCTCAAATGATTTGATCAGCTATTCTTCTGTTCACTGTATCAAGATTTCGATAAAAGTATTGCAACAACACTTTATCCTACAACTCGTGATTTTCACATTTTTACGCTTGCTTTTGGAACCTCAACAATATCTTATGGATTGATTCACCATCAATGTCACACCCCGAGGCTAACCCCCTAGACGCGGACACGGGACCTAGGATCACGAGTGACCCCAAGCTAACCCTGCTAGCATAACATAAGCATATTATGATAACTGAAATAAGATAATTCTGTGCGGAAGATTAAACATGAGATAAACTGAAAGTGATGGGGAATACCCATAAATTATCTGAATATAGAAAATCTGAGAGTTTAACAATATCTGAAAAGTCAAACTCAAATGCTAAAGCTGAATCTAACTATGTCTGAAATAAGCCTTTAACTGACTAGAAGTGGTGGGACATGCCCCAGCTAAATCTAGCAAAACTGAAACTAAAGACTTAAATCGAAAGGAAACATATATGTCGTCCTCGAAGAATGAGGACTCACCATTGATGCTGCTGAACTGAAGATCGGGAACCGATCTATGCATGATCTGGAAGATGAGAACCTGGACCTACATCACGAGAAGATGTAGCGCAGAGTATGCATCAGTACTTGAACGGTACTGAGCATGCAGGATAGAGTAAAGCTGAATAATAACATAACTGAACAAAGCATATAATTGCGCAATGATATGATATAAACATGGTACTATACTGAGAATATTGAACCTGAACTAACTGAATGCAATGATAAAGTTTATAACATGCTGAGACTGAAATCTGACTGTAATTGATAACATGGTCAATGCAATAGAATCTGACTGTGAGGGAGCTAGTAATAACCGACATAAAACCATATGAGCTAAATGTGGAGTCCGATGTATACACCCCATCGAGAGGACCCAATATATCCTGCCAAAGGTATAGAGGCATGACTGGCATGATCACTAAAATGATGCCCACAGAGAGGACTTACATCCTACGGGGCACGTAGTTCTGGGACTATTCAGGTACGCTGAACTCTAGTCCAACTCGGTATTAAGTCTACTCACAACTGATTATGTAAATAACACATTATGACTGAATTTTTGTAATACTGGATAACTCAAAATACTGACATTCAAAATATGAGAATGCAACATTAATGTACTGATAATGAAATATTTGAAATTTGGGCATTTATATCTGAATATAACGGACCCAGCATGTGTAATTCATGAACTAAACGAATCTACACAACTAGGGTTCTGAATTTCATGTAAGAACTGAAGCAACAACATAATAATCTCATTTGGATCATTCTAGCAGCTAAAACCCAATAATTTCTAACATTCAAGAAACCCTAGGTCTAGATAATATTAAGGGAATCAAGATTCTGACAGAATTCTAGGGACCTAATGGGCGAAAGGAACCCACTAGTGAAATCCCACATACCTGGTGACGAATTCCACGGAGAAATCTTTCGATTTCGGGGGTGGAACTGATGAAACTTTGTTGCGTTCTTGGAAAGGGCTTTGGTCGACTCTTTCTCCTCCTTTGCTCTGAGTTTGCTAAATTTTGGAGAATGAATTGACTAGGGTAAGTTCTAATTAAGTTACTAGGCTTAAACTGACCAAAACTACGTAGTTTAGGGGTCCAACGCATAAGGAAAAGACCAAAAGACCCCTGACTTAACTGCTGTCAGGACCAACCGACGGAACAGACTGACAGACCATGGCTGGACTGACGGTCCGTGCTGGTTGTCCGTCGAATGGCGTCTGGGGCTCAGACCTGAAGGCCACGATCCACGGATCTGGACCACGGCACGTGGTCTGACCTACAGTCCGTAGGTCCTGGCCGTGGGTCATGCCTTAGCTGAATTTTCTGGAGTTCTGGGACTAGAAATCTTGGGTTTGACCTACGGCCCTAGACCACAGACCGTGGTCTGACCTACAGTCCGTAGGTCCTGGTGTGGGTCTACCCTTAGCCAAATTTCCTGGACTTTCTGGGGAGGAGCTGCAGGTGGCCATCCACAGACCCCACCTACGGTCAGTAGGTGTCACCGTTGGTGGCACCTGCAACTTCTGGAATTCTGCATTTCTGGTAGTTCTAGCATACGGGGTGTTACATTATCTCCCCCTTGGGAACATTTGTCCTCGAATGAAGACTAAACGAGCTCAATGTGGAGGAGCTGCAGGTGGCCATCCACGGACCCCACCTACAGTCTGTGGGTCACCCTACGGTCAGTAGGTGGCACCTGCAACTTCTGGAATTCTGCATTTCTGGTAGTTCTAGCATACGGGGTGTTACATTATCTCCCCCTTGAGAACATTCGTCCTCGAATGAAGACTAAACGAGCTGAATGTGGAGGGAAAGAGCTGCAAACCCTACCACAATTTCTAGAAACTGATTTCTGACTCAACTGATTTCCAAGGACATGCAAATACGCTGAAAATGCAAGTAAAAACTAAAGGGACATGATACTAAGACTGAATCTGCGCATAAATGACTGGAAAACTGGAGAGGAACTATTACCTCAAGATGGAATGGAATCGGAAGGAAAGAGGTGAGGATACTTGGCCTTCATGGCTGTTTCTGCTTCCCAAGTAGCTCCCTCTACAGACTGACTCTTCCACAAAACCTTAATTGAAGTGACTTCTTTGTTGCTCAACCTCCTAACCTGACAATCAAGAATCTCAACTGGTACATCCTCATAAGAGAGACTATATTTCACAGCCACACTCTCTAAAGGTATTATGGATGTTGGATCACCCACACACTTTTTCAATAGCGAAACGTGAAAGATCGAATGCACTACCGCTAGTTCTGCTGGTAACTCTAACTCATAAGCCACTTTACCAACTCCTTTCAATATCTTGTAAGGCCTACATATCTGGGACTGAGCTTCCCTTTCTTGCCAAATCTCATCACCCCTTTCATAGGTGACACTTTCAGGAAGACCCAATCATCAACTTGGAACTCTAATTCCCTTCTCCTTACATCTGCATAGGACTTCTGGCAACTTTGGGCTGTCTTAAGCCTATCTCTAATGAGTTCCACTTTCTCCATAGCATCATGAACTGAATTTGGCCCTATCAAGGCTGCTTCTCCTACTTCAAACCAACCAACTGGAGATCTGCACCTACGCCCATATAATGCCTCATAAGGGGCCATCTGAATGCTAGAATGACAACTATTATTGTAGGCGAACTCTATAAGAGGAAGGTGATCATCCCAAATGCCCTTGAAATCGATCACACAAGCTCTCAACAAGTCTTCTAAGGTCTGAATGGTACGCTCTGCCTGACCATCCGCCTGCGGATGAAACGATGTGCTAAGATTAACATGAGTACCTAGACCTTTCTGAAATGACTTCCAGAAATGAGAGGTAAACTGAGGACCTCTATCTGAGATGATAGACAAAGGAACCCCATGCAACCTGACTATCTCATTAATGTAAAGCTTGGCGTAGTCCTCTGCCGAGTCTGTAGTCTTAACAGCCAAAAAGTGTGCAGACTTAGTAACTCTGTCTACTATCACCC